>OY740768.1:147032885-147307905 GCA_963513935.1 Aphrophora alni
TGTTTCGTCCTCTGCAATTAATATATTTCTCCTTACCTATTTCAATAATTTGCCTATCATTTCCATTGCTCTTGCATTTCCTTCTCTTTATTTAATTTCATTAAATTTTTATCTATTTAGTATATTTTTCGTTAGGTAATATTTCTTTAATATATTTTACTCACACCTTCCCATCCCATATTTTCTATCTCAGGCTAAACAAAAATGATTTTCTCTCTCTCTTTTGCTTGTCTCAATTAAAGTATGGTGTGGAATCGAAATTGGTAAGTCCGAATCTTTAACTGGAATCTTTCAAAATTGTTACCTTCATAACTGTCCCTTTTGTCTTAGTCTCGCCAATTTGTTGGTAGTGATGTAATTGTTTGGCCAGGTGGACCCTATCAGCCGGTCATCTTGATTGTTTCTGCGGAATATCTTCCCTACCCAACTTATTCTGCGTAAGCGCCTGGATTAAGAAAGCGTCGTAAATATTCGTAAGAAAGCGTGACTATGACACTTCAATGTACTCAAATTTTTATAAAGAAACTTTATTATCATATAGAAACATATTGAAATTTTTATAATTAGTTCAGGTTTCGCAAGATTTCGCTACCTTTTTCCCAAAATGAGATAGTACTCTTGAAAACAAAATACAGGTAATAAAATACAGTTAGTAAAAATATAATCACTGTATATAGCCCTAACTGAGCAGTAAAACTACACCCTTTAAATGATTTTGAGTTAACGTGTACTTGAGTGCTAGGGACAGAATGTTAGCTGAAGGGTTAGAGTGCAAAAGATAATCTAAAAACTCTTTTATTTACTAATGAGGGATTCTATTGATCAGACTTCGTTTGAAAAAGACTTGAAAAGGATTGAATTATGTGTTTTCATATATTAAATCCACCGTCGTATTAAAACTAACTAGTACCCTAAACTATTAATCCTATGAAATTTTTTAAATTAAACATATTTGGCATTTTTCATAGAATTTAAAAACCAGTTTTGGAAACTTTTAAAAATCGCCATTTTTAAAATGACAGATAAATTAAAATTTACTAATGTAAACCCTAATTTTGAATGTTTTTTTGTATTTTAAACTAAATTTTAAACTTTTTATTCCTTGATTTTATTTGATAAACCCAGTCATTTAGGAGTTAATGGGACTTAAAATTCTAAAATTAAAGTTTGGTAAATTTTCGAAAGGTGATTTTTACTACTTCCGTTGTATTAAGTAAAAATTTAATTATTTTGGATTAGGGTAGGTTAGGTTAGGTTGTGGCACACTCTAACACTTGTAAATACCAATACCGGACTAAATAATTAATTTTTCACTTCCTAAACTGTATTTCGAGCCAGATTTAAAAGGTTTTTATTCTGTCTAAGTAAATTCTGATTTATGTTTATAATAATAACAGATTTGAGATAGTTTTTATCTGTCACAAAAAAAATTATTTGGATTTTAGTAATGTATTTTACACTTCATAGACTATTCCTATTAAATTTTTAACTCGACGCAACAATTGAAAATTGGAATAATCACCTCGCTATAAATCCATTCCACTTATAAATTTTGAAAGTTTAATCCTCTTTAACTCATAAACGAGTAGGTTTATAAAAACTTTGAAGAATAAAGTTTTTTCTGATTAGTCACTCCCCCTCTCTCTACCCATGTTTTCGGTCTCTTGTCCCTTCCTTTTGGAAAAATCTACAAATTCAAAAAAAAATGTCTCCTTGTAAATTTCTTTGTTCATAAATAATTATGTGTCGTTTTAATTTTGATATGTATATTTCCATGTTTCTAATGTATTTAATCTCTTTCCATTTTCTTCATAATTTTGAGAAAAATTACTATTTTGTGTTTTGGTCTTTCGACAAAATATTCCAATTCTTTTTTCGGCGATTATTTTATGTGTATAATTAGGATAAACTATTTTTCATCTATAACAGAATTATTGCAGACGCTTTAAAAAAAACGGAAAACATTTTACCTTTTAATACTTTATATCCCAATATTTCTGGCGTTCTAGCTGACATATTTAAACAATCTTTCGTTAATGGAAAAGTTTGCATTTATGTATTTGAATATATTGATGATTTTTTTTTATTCCCTGTTGTTCAAAGGAAAAACTACTCTCATCACCCCATTTAAAAAAAAAGAAAAAGAAAAGATCATAGAATAATAAAAAAGCAATCTATAGAATACTACAATAACCTCAGGGTCGAAATAGAATAAGAGTTGATCAAGAGAATGAAAGAAAGTGATCTATCCCAAGACTAAACGGAAAAAGGTGTAGGTCCAGCTAAGATTTGGAAATTTCCAAGCCTTTATTCTCTAAATTGAGCACCAAAGGGGATAATAGTGTTGATTTTACTATGAACATTATGGTGAATAAGGTTAATTATAACAATACAGGAGATTATTGCTAGATAGCGTGATAGAGGTTTAATGAGGAGATATGTTTATCAGTAGATCTGTAAGAACCCTCCATGTCAAGCATACTTCAAACACCTGGAACTTTAAGTGCCACTCAAGATAGGATGTTTTATTTTGATATTTGTTTCTAGATATTTTAAGAAATAATTTAAAACATGTTTGCTACATGTTTTAATGCGTTGCTATTAACGTTGTTTAACGTTTACGAAAAAACTTTTCAAGCTTTTACGTTCAGAAGCTCTAGTAATTGTGCCAACAAAACCATGTTCAGTGCTGGAAACTTAAGGACATGCTCTTCACTTTAATATGTTTTGGAAATAACTGGTTTCCAGTGGCGGTACCTATCGGAGAATAGATGATCGTTAGGGGTTGTTATTGGACAGACCACCTGCTGGTCATGTAATGCCCACCACATCCTTATTACTGTGACCATTTCCTAATACCTATCAGATCTGTAGGGGGAACGTAGATGCATGAGACAAGACGACGGTAGCCCAGGAGAAAATATCGCTTGCAACTTCTTGATGTAGGTGCAGCTGTCAGCACATGGTTGCATGCAGCATGCTTATTTCAGTTTCGAGTAGGCAGCAGAGGAAGATGATGCATGTAGGAAAATGCCATATTAAAATAACTAACAAGGTAATCCCATCCTTCACCTACACAACACCCCAGCCAGGGATCCTGCACGATCTGTAGCCAAATTTTCCCTCCCTGGACTATTGCAATGTGAACATTGATGACTACGGTTCAGTAATAATTCTAAAAAACAAGCTTTCTTAATTCCTTGAATTAATTTAATTCCTTGAAAACATAAGTCGTCTTAGCTACCTCCAACAATCTTACATTATCGAGTTTATTTCTCACTTAGCTGAAATGATAAACGATTATCGTTGGTAAAATTGATACATTCCTTCTAACTCCGCTATACCGGTCCCAAGCCCGGGGCCTCTTCTTATGAAGAGGAAGGAGGAGGGATAGAGGAGTAACACCTCTTTTAAAAACCCTGGTTCAGCTGGCCCGGCTAATTGTACCTTGTATGGGATTCTGTAAAGGGTTATATGACTAGGTTGGAAACCTCGAAAAGATCTGAAGATGTGGGATAAACCAACGGAAGTAATACCCCGCGCAGATAAGCCTTTCGATGTGAGTTTTACCGCCGGTTCAGATCGGATGAAAGCCCCGGTGTCCGGTGTTGGTCGCGAGGATTGTGGGGGCGACCAATCTCATCGATCGCAACAGCTCTTTAGCTATGACTCGATCAGAAGCCTAAGTGTAGAAATGTACAAGATAAAACCCATGACAACAACACCACTTTCGATGAAGATCCGAAGAGTCAAGCACTATATAAGACTCTTGACTTGAATTGTGCTGTTGTACAAAGAAAACCAACCTGGAAATGATCCAAACCTTTCAGAACAAAGTTTTGTGTGGGATAGTAAACGCACCATGGAATCTGCGCAACAAGGACCTTCACCGTGACTTGCGTATCATCCTTGTCGTCGATGAGGTTAGAAAGAAAGCAGCAAAACACAATCAAAGACTGCATTCACATGAAAACCCTGAAATGTAAGCTACTCTGGATATAGATACGAAAAGGAGACTTAAAAGAACAAAACTTACCTAGTTAGTGTAATAGTAGTAATTTATAAAAAATATGTAATTATTAAATAGTGATGTGATAATGGCTGTATTACCAATAGGGAAGTCATTTATTGATGACCTCCATCTCATGTGTCTATAGTAAAATATATATTTTATGTTGTTGTTCTATAAGACGATAATAGTTTTTTGCCTTTAAACGACAAGACAAATAATTTTTTTTTAATACAAATAAATCTGTAAAAACTAATATATCTTTGTGTTCACCAAAGTCGGCTGTTGATGGAACGGCATCGTGGTTTTTGGTCTGCTCCATCGTATAATTTAATACAAGCAGATCCTCTAAATGTAAGCCCCAAAAGTTGGATTCTTGGGCATAGTAGGAATTGTAATACGAGTATCACATTTTCTTGGGAAATCTGGGTTTAGAATTACATTTGGACAATAACATCGCTATTTGTCATCGAAGATATAATAGGGTGAGTAGGCTACAATTACGCGCTGAATTGAAATATACAAATTGTTATCTGATTTAGCGTTACGAGATTAATAACACAAGAGATGATATTAAACTGTTTAAAATGGCCGCCTTTTTGAGTTTTCAATTAGATTTTTCTGAATTTCATTAGGATTCTACAAAATCTGACTATGATCTTCTACTTCATATTTCTTGATCTTATCTTAAAGTTGTGTCACTATCGTGCATAAGACAACGCGACGAAGAACGGAAAGCAAGTGGAAAATAACTTCGGTTTGCCGCCGAAGATCATTAAAAAACAGATATCAAAATTATACATCTCCAAAATTACCAAAAATCAACCTATTCTATTTGTTACCTATGTTATTTCCGTATTTTTCAGTAAAAAAAATACTCAGAATATGTTAAAAAAATAAATCGAAACTCTTATCCTTTTCCCTCTAATGGTTTAGCTAGTTTTCCCTCTAATGTCTTTCATACATTCACTTTTCTAGTATTTTATAGAAGATCCTAAGTAAACTAACTGGTTTAAAATTGGAAAGAACTACAAGCAACCTTCGTTGTTATTAATTGGTGTTGTGAGAATTTTTATTTTGTTGTAAAATGTTCCAGTGTTAATAGATAATTAGAAATGAGTGAGTGGCGTAACATCCGGGATGTTGTTAAGTCCTTCTGCTTTATCTATTTTTAGAAACACAATTTCTGACTCAGTTACTTCCAATACGTACTTAGAACTTGGATAAATGTTGGAGATTTTTCTCTCGATATGTTAGCAGATAGAGATGAGTCAATAGTTTTCAAAAAAAGTTAGTTATATCGACATTAAAGTCAGAGGTTTTGTTTTCTTGCTTTAAAAATTTAGATAGTGAGTTTACAGTGTTCTGTAAGATTTTCAGCTTCACTTTAAAATAATTATGTCTTAGTGTATTTATATAATGTTTGATTTGTAAACCTTAGTCAATGTAAGATTTGTTTTTTGTAAACAATTTGATTCTGATTTTATGGAAGTTTAAATTGACGAATTCAACCGCAGTTTATTATTGTTTTCTATATTTTTTTAGCGGAAAAAAGTCAGTAATGGTTTTAAAAAAACTGTAAGTTACATTTGGTTAATGTTATAGTTTTATTATTATTCCTCATGTATCACTGAGGATGGCGACTTTGTTGTTGAAACGCGTTTTCCCCCCTTTTTTTCTTAATACAAAATGTTACAACTGAGCTTACCTCATCTAGCAATTTCCTATCTGACAAATTCACTGTTTAATGGGTGGACAGCCCAGTGGTTGTTCCCACATAAAGATTACTGAACTACATCAGATCCCCTGGTTTGGTTCTCTTGAGCCGTCGAAGTGAACAGGGTTCATCCACCATCCTTCGTATTTCTGTGTTCGGATGTCCCTGGAGTAGCTGCTGGTGTCTTCCTGCGTGCTTTTTTATTACTTCTTCAACCGTTTCGATCTTCAAGTCTCTGTGTATATCCGGGTTCCTGATGTACCAGGGTGCATTCACTATACCTCTGAGCACTTTGTTTTGAAAAATCTGAATTAGATTTCTGTTAGTGGGCTTGGTACATCCCCATAGCTGGATGCCATATTCCCATATTGGCTTTAGGATTTGTTTATATAGGAGCACTTTATTGTAAGTGCTCAGCCCTGCACGTCTTCCAAGTAGCCAGTGCATTTTCTATATCTAATGTTTAGCTCGTCTTTCTTTATTTTAACATGCTCCTTCCAGCGCAATTTAGCATCTAGCGTAAGTCCCAGGTACTTAGCATTTGAAGTCCCAAAACGCGTTTGATTAAGTAAACGTATTTTTTGTGAGATCTTGTGTTTGAGTTTTTTCTATTTTACATTTGGATAATTAAATTAAAAATTTGGTTTAGATATTTTATTACAACATTAATCTTATCTGTGGAAGTGTCCAGCAGTATTCTCTCGACTCTCTTCTTTCTAAAAATAATGTTGACTGTATTTACCGTTAGCTTTCTGATGGTTGTCAACTTCTAAAGAGATATTTTCATGGTAGTCGGTGTCAATGTCATTCTTTTGGTGGTAGTCATTGTCAATGTCATTCTTTTGGTGGTAGTCATTATCAATGTCATTCTTTTGGTGGTAGTCGGTGTCAATGTCATTCTTTTGGTGGTAGTCATTGTCAATGTCATTCTTTTGGTGGTAGTCGGTGTCAATGTCATTCTTTTGGTGGTAGTCATTGTCAATGTCATTCTTTTGGTGGTAGTCATTGTCAATGTCATTCTTTTGGTGGTAGTAGGTGTCAATGTCATTCTTTTGGTGGTAGTCATTATCAATGTCATTCTTTTGGTGGTAGTCATTGTCAATGTCATTCTTTTGGTGGTAGTCATTGTCAATGTCATTCTTTTGGTGGTAGTCATTGTCAATGTCATTCTTTTGGTGGTAGTCATTGTCAATGTCATTCTTTTGGTGGTAGTAGGTGTCAATGTCATTCTTTTGGTGGTAGTCATTGTCAATGTCATTCTTTTGGTGGTAGTCATTGTCAATGTCATTCTTTTGGTGGTAGTCATTGTCAATGTCATTCTTTTGGTGGTAGTAGGTGTCAATGTCATTCTTTTGGTGGTAGTCATTGTCAATGTCATTCTTTTGGTGGTAGTCATTGTCAATGTCATTCTTTTGGTGGTAGTCATTGTCAATGTCATTCTTTTGGTGGTAGTCATTGTCAATGTCATTCTTTTGGTGGTAGTCATTGTCAATGTCATTCTTTTGGTGGTAGTCATTGTCAATGTCATTCTTTTGGTGGTAGTAGGTGTCAATGTCATTCTTTTGGTGGTAGTCATTGTCAATGTCATTCTTTTGGTGGTAGTCATTATCAATGTCATTCTTTTGGTGGTAGTCGGTGTCAATGTCATTCTTTTGGTGGTAGTCATTGTCAATGTCATTCTTTTGGTGGTAGTCGGTGTCAATGTCATTCTTTTGGTGGTAGTCATTGTCAATGTCATTCTTTTGGTGGTAGTCATTGTCAATGTCATTCTTTTGGTGGTAGTAGGTGTCAATGTCATTCTTTTGGTGGTAGTCATTATCAATGTCATTCTTTTGGTGGTAGTCATTGTCAATGTCATTCTTTTGGTGGTAGTCATTGTCAATGTCATTCTTTTGGTGGTAGTCATTGTCAATGTCATTCTTTTGGTGGTAGTCATTGTCAATGTCATTCTTTTGGTGGTAGTAGGTGTCAATGTCATTCTTTTGGTGGTAGTCATTGTCAATGTCATTCTTTTGGTGGTAGTCATTGTCAATGTCATTCTTTTGGTGGTAGTCATTGTCAATGTCATTCTTTTGGTGGTAGTAGGTGTCAATGTCATTCTTTTGGTGGTAGTCATTGTCAATGTCATTCTTTTGGTGGTAGTCATTGTCAATGTCATTCTTTTGGTGGTAGTCATTGTCAATGTCATTCTTTTGGTGGTAGTCATTGTCAATGTCATTCTTTTGGTGGTAGTCATTGTCAATGTCATTCTTTTGGTGGTAGTCATTGTCAATGTCATTCTTTTGGTGGTAGTCATTGTCAATGTCATTCTTTTGGTGGTAGTAGGTGTCAATGTCATTCTTTTGGTGGTAGTCATTGTCAATGTCATTCTTTTGGTGGTAGTAGGTGTCAATGTCATTCTTTTGGTGGTAGTCATTGTCAATGTCATTCTTTTGGTGGTAGTCATTGTCAATGTCATTCTTTTGGTGGTAGTCGGTGTCAATGTCATTCTTTTGGTGGTAGTCATTGTCAATGTCATTCTTTTGGTGGTAGTAGGTGTCAATGTCATTCTTTTGGTGGTAGTCATTGTCAATGTCATTCTTTTGGTGGTAGTCATTGTCAATGTCATTCTTTTGGTGGTAGTCATTGTCAATGTCATTCTTTTGGTGGTAGTCATTGTCAATGTCATTCTTTTGGTGGTAGTAGGTGTCAATGTCATTCTTTTGGTGGTAGTCATTGTCAATGTCATTCTTTTGGTGGTAGTAGGTGTCAATGTCATTCTTTTGGTGGTAGTCATTGTCAATGTCATTCTTTTGGTGGTAGTCATTGTCAATGTCATTCTTTTGGTGGTAGTCATTGTCAATGTCATTCTTTTGGTGGTAGTCATTGTCAATGTCATTCTTTTGGTGGTAGTAGGTGTCAATGTCATTCTTTTGGTGGTAGTCATTGTCAATGTCATTCTTTTGGTGGTAGTCATTGTCAATGTCATTCTTTTGGTGGTAGTCATTGTCAATGTCATTCTTTTGGTGGTAGTCATTGTCAATGTCATTCTTTTGGTGGTAGTAGGTGTCAATGTCATTCTTTTGGTGGTAGTCATTGTCAATGTCATTCTTTTGGTGGTAGTAGGTGTCAATGTCATTCTTTTGGTGGTAGTCATTGTCAATGTCATTCTTTTGGTGGTAGTCATTGTCAATGTCATTCTTTTGGTGGTAGTCATTGTCAATGTCATTCTTTTGGTGGTAGTCATTGTCAATGTCATTCTTTTGGTGGTAGTCATTGTCAATGTCATTCTTTTGGTGGTAGTCATTGTCAATGTCATTCTTTTGGTGGTAGTCATTGTCAATGTCATTCTTTTGGTGGTAGTCATTGTTTGCAGTTTTATAATTTTATTACCATCTTCTTTTAGATTAAGGTACACTGGATAATTTTTTTACAAGTGGAAATTTTGTTCGTCTAATGTATGAGATGAGGTTACGCTTGTTACACTAAAGATAATGAGTACCACCATTGAATTGTATCTTGTATCATGAGTAACACAATGACGCTAATAATAAATGACTTAATAAATCAATAATATACATTAAATTAATTTTTAGACTGGCGAGACAGAAGTGGATGGACCGGAAAGATCGTTTAAGAGTGTTTTAGGGTTATCTGGTTCCAGTAACTCTCAACTATGAGGTCAGTATCAAGTAGGCCTATTACCTGAAAACTACACTGAAGTCAAAAATTTTCCTCCATTCTGATCAATCACATTAATTATCAAAAATATGTTTTTTTCTTAATGCCCACAGCGACCTTTTCTCGTGTCGAGCTTAAAAAATTAAACCAACACATAATAGAAAAATATTTGATTTACTAAAGTGAATTGAAGAAAATATTTTTAAAACAAAAAACTATTATAAATATAGATACCAATCTGAAGATGTCTCTCCTTTCACTGAGAATCAATGCTGCTGGTTGTGTAATTCTAACTGGTCTTCCTTATTGCCTCAAATCTTTGTCACTTTCTAAGCCACTGTTTTTATATTTTTCTTAAATTTTTCTTTATAAATATAAAACAAAATTAATACCTTACTTAACAAAATAATAGTATTGGTAAATTTAAGTTTATAAAGTACAAAATATAATATTGTTTTATTAATAAATTATGTTGGTTTTTTTTTATTTGAATAATTTGCTGTTTTTTCCCCTAATGAGATAGTCAAGGAATTGAATATTTTATTAAAGTTTTGGTAAAAATTATAGCTTACTCCAAAAGTGTGCTATTTTTTGTTAATTTATTAAAGAATTGTTTCAATTTTCAAAGAATTAATTATTTCTAAATACTTTTAATAAAAAAATCATATATGTATATAAATGGTGTTTTTGTAATGGGTGGAGATAATTCAGGGGGTGTTTGTATGGGTCAAAATAAACACATATACTGAAACGCTTCCATATACATAAATGGCTAGCTATCCGCCATTTTGATTGATTACTCTAGAATGGCTCAACCGATTAAATTGAACAAATTTGCACTGTACTCATCATTGTAAAGACCTAGTTTGAAAGAATAAACAACTTGTTCCAAGTAATCCGTTTCAAAATGGCGGTCATAGAAAATGTTTAATGAAAATACCTCATTTAAAGGTATTTTATTTTTAATTTTAATTACCACCATTTTAAAATGTATCATTGGAATAAGTTGATTATTAGGTCTTCATATTGATAAGTACCTTGGAAAATTTCAACTCAATATGTTAAGCCGTTTTAGAGATTTGCCTGCAACACTTTGTATATAAAGTTATTTTCATTTAAAATGTTTAAAATTTGGCCATTTTGAAACAAGTTATTGGATCAATTTGATTATTATTTCAAACTAGGTCAAACTTATGATTGTAGTCCAAAGTTTCAACTCTAACTGGTAACCCATTCTAGAGATATAAATTATTTTAGTAAAAAAAAAAAAAAAAAAAAAAAAAAAAAAATGGCAGAAATCAGGTAAAAGGAGCGCTTCCGGACCTAAGTTTAATAGGTACTTTTTCTTTCTTTTGACCCATAATTATAACCCCTCGAATTATCTCCGAATTATATATATAATAATAATTTATTTTATTTCTCATGTGTAAGATTATACACTATAACAAATATAAAATTTACAATAAAACATACAACAACAAATAAAAATATAATACAATACTCTAAGTAGCTTATTTAACAGAAAATAAATTTTTTTTATAAACTGACACAAACAAAATTTCACAAGAGAAATGTAGGAGGTCCTAAGGAAAAGCCTACATTGGACCCTCCATCATGATAGAAAATATTTAACCAGTAGAAATTGAAGATATCCTTATACTAAAAACAAAATATTCCTAGAAGTAATTGTGATTAGTTATCACACAAATAAAACCATATAAAAAAAAAAGATCATACATAAACTAACTTCACAGTCTGAAGCAACAAAAAGCACAAGAACAAGCTAGTAAAAGATTATAACTTTGTAAGGCACAATAGACACAATAAACTAAACTTCATCTACTACATTCACACACACACACATCACAATATACATATGCTAAAACCAATTATCTAATTTATCTATAAATAAAAATCGCTTCAACAGTTTTAAAAACATTTTTAATGATTTCATTTCCCTGATTTTATGTGGTATCATATAAAAACACTTTATAGTTTTAATATGTATATGATATTTATGTACTTTATTATATATGATATGTAGTATCATATATTAATTTAACGTTACACTTGTATTGACATTATGTCTGTAAAGTGTTCATCTTTATTGCATTTCCAGTGTTCTCAGTTTAAAATAGAGAGTATACAACTCATAATGTTGAATGTTTATATTGTATTGCCTCATTGTCTTTAATTTAATGCTGTGCTATCAACTTAATGTTTTGTTATTTATCTCTTGTATAAATCCTAAGAGTATTGTGCACAAGGGGAAACTATTTTTAATGCATCTTGTTGTACGTGTTACATTTTCATTTGATAATCTATTGTTTATCTCATTTTATCCAAACCAATGTGTTTTTAGAAGGGTTATTTGTATTAATTTATGGTTTAAAATGAAAATAATTTACAAGAGTTTTTAAATAAATCTTTTTTAAACATGTTTTTGTGAATATTTTTGAAATTAAGAAAGCTATAATATGGATTCAAAAATATCTACATTTAATGATAACGTCACTATTTTGAGTCAGAAAAATAAATTTATCTGATTTATATAGTTTTTGTTAAAATGTATTTTGGTTTATAATAAACTTTGGATTTTATATAAATTAAACAAGAGGCAGATAATAAACCAAACGGTATAAACTTCCTCACCCAAACTTTCTCAACCAATTAAAAACGAACAAAACTAACCGTACTACAGAATGTCAGTTCGTTTAAAATTTAAAAAAACCAATAAAGCTGTGTTTAAAATATATCTGTATTTTTTAATACGGTCTAATATTATATTTCATCACTAGGACCAAAAGTGAATCTTTTCGATACCAGCTCACGTTTAACAGCAAGGAAAATGAGCGAGGATCGAAAAGCTTATTATGGTCCAAGTGATGAACTATATTTTTCTTTATACTGTAAACAATATATAAAATATTTTCAAAAAAAAACTAAAATGTTATAACCTATTTACCTTCAATTTATGAAATGCATAGACACTGTATAAAATGCCTGATTTAATATATTGCCGGTCACATATGTATTACGATTTGAACTAAGGAGGATATATTTTTCAATTTAGATTCGTTAAGCATAAAAAAAACTATAACTTTATTTTATTTTTTTAAAGGAATAATATTTATCTTAAGCTACCTAGAAAAAAAAATTAAAACTGAACAATTTACAATTATTTTTTCTTTTACGAATTACTTTTAACAATTAAACAGTGTCCTTCTTGTTCCAGGATACTGGTCACTATTCTGAGAAGTTTCTTAATTGCGAACTACAGTACTGTCGTTCTAATTCTAGAACAAATTGCCAGAAGTCATCTTGACTGTCAGCATTTGATTCTACTTTTTAATGTTTTGAGTTGCTGTATCTTGCATGTTGGTAGAATAGTTACAGCCTTGAACACGTGATTTCTGTGCCCACTAAACTGTTTTCAATGTAGGCAGAAAAACTAATTATTAAATTGGTGAAAAAATTCTACACACATTCTTAATCACACATCGCCAAAACCAAATAAAAACAAACGATAAATAAAACAACATAAATATCAGTTCGTCAGTTGTCAATCAAAAAGTTAAAATGAACCTTGAATATTTACTGTCTTTGAAGAAAATATTTATAAATTTAAAAAGCAACTTGCAATGCTTGTACTATAAACACGTCTTCATTGTAACTCATACTTGAATAAATTAAAGCTTTAAATAACGGTGGTAAAGATATTTATTTACCAATTATTCTAGAACCGTCAAATTTGTTTACTTGTGATTTCGTTAAGGGATGTTGATAACTATCTTCACATTTCTATAAAATTGATCAAAATCAGTAGAGTTTGTTTTGAGAAATTACATCTTTTATAACAACTTCTTGACAGATTTTTGGTTTATTACCGATATCTTACAAACCGATTTTTTGGAGAAAAGGGTGATGAATTTATTTTGTTTTGATCTTTAAATGCTAGAGGAGCAACATTTGGTTACAATCATTTGAACTGTAAACAAATCACTCTTTTTTTTTTTTAGTTGTAAAAAAATCTCCATAAAATGTTCCGAGATGTGTATGACTAAAATATGACCAAATTCCAAATGTGAATATAATCTCTCCAGGTGTAGAACACTTCGCATATGACACACGACCGATAATTTTCAGAGTCTACAGTGCAGCACCTGAAATAGTTATCAAACTCTGACATAGGAAGTGCCTACAACCTCAACAATGATGCCGTGTTTTAACACAGTATGGGTGAGATGGAGTGCTAAATATATTGGGAACACAATATTGGGGAGAGATAAATATATATTACAAATAAAATATTGAGGGAGGGGAGATAAAATATACATTAGATTAACAATATTATAATGGGAATATATATTATTATATTACATTATATAATATATAATAGAAACAGAATATTGGGGAGGGATAAATATATATTAAAAACACAATATTGGAGGATTGGAAATATATATATATATATTTTTTTTTTATTATTATTTTTTTTTTATACAATAATTATTGTGGGGATATATCAGGAACATAAACACAATAATGGATAGGAGATATAAATGACTACACCAAAAGATGTACATAACAAATTAATAAAATTCCAGATACTACACGGTAAATATATTTAAACTTGTTTTATTATGCAATGTGTTGACCACCTATGACTTTGTGATCAGTTTGTTTATGAGTTTCTTAAAATGGTTTCAGTTTAAAATTTATTTATTCAAGTTTGTTTTGAAACTAATGACTTATTTAAGATTTGGTTACAGATAAATTTTATGGTGACATTATGAACTGTTTAAACTGGGAATAAAACCTTCATTATCAACGAAACATTCCTTCCTTGCTTGACAAAACTTTGGATGTTCTAACTTACTTTGAAACAAAAACCATTTGTTGTATAGGTCATATTAAACTAACATCAAATTGTAATATCAAAAAGTAATCTTGTAAAAACTGTTGTAATATCGGAGTATAAAATAAATAACCGTAAAAGAAACTTCTTCCACACATGCTAACAATCTAAAAACAATAGAAAAGTTTAGACTTTTTTTCACTATTAAAATTCAAAATAAATAATTTTAACTCCTTTCCTTCTTTTGTACAATTTTCTGTAGAATTTTCCTCCGCAGATTAATTTGTAATAACTTTTTTGTGGTTTATGTCCAAGTAGTTATTTTAAATTAGCATCAGTGCTAGTTTCCTGGAGTGGTGGTCGGTTCGGTGGGGTAAAAGGTGATACGTTACCAAAATGTGGTGGCTAAGATATGCTTCCCGTTAGTTAGACCATTCCCTTCTCTTCTCTCATACCAGATTGTGGTTACGATTCAAGGACTTCTGGAATATAGGCCCAGGATAATTCCTATTTATAATTATATAATTTCTACGCGAAATGTCTACTCTTTTAAGAAATATTTATTAGACCCACACCTGATTTAGTAGTAAATCCAGTTTGTTGCATGAGTTTTACAGGCTAGTGAAATTTATTTAGAAATACGTGTTCAAAGTGATATTTCAATTTTCCAAAAACTCGAAAAATTTACTATTAATTTTAAATATATTAATATTATATTAACTTGAGCAAACGTTTGCTATAATAATCTAAACAAAATACCCATTATTGACATATTGCGTTACAAAAAACTTGCTACACTAGTCACTGTGAATCGGCCTTGAAGCTGTACGTGTGTAATGGAGCCTCCACTTGCTACACTATTGTCTGTGACTCGGCCTTGAAGCTGTACGTGTGTAATGGAACTTCCACTTGCTACACTATTGTCTGTGACTCGGCCTTGAAGCTGTACGTGTGTAATGGAGCCTCCACTTGCTACACTATTGTCTGTGACTCGGCCTTGAAGCTGTACGTGTGTAATGGAGCCTCCACTTGCTACACTATTGTCTGTGACTCGGCCTTGAAGCTGTACGTGTGTAATGGAGCCTCCACTTGCTACACTATTGTCTGTGACTCGGCTTTGAAGCTGTACGTGTGTAATGGAGCCTCCACTTGCTACACTATTGTCTGTGACTCGGCTTTGAAGCTGTACGTGTGTAATGGAGCCTCCACTTGCTACACTATTGTCTGTGACTCGGCTTTAAAGCTGTACATGTGTAATGGAGCCTCCACTTGCTATACTATTGTCTGTGACTCGGCTTTAAAGCTGTACGTGTGTAATGGAGCCTCCACTTGCTACACTATTGTCTGTGACTCGGCTTTAAAGCTGTACATGTGTAATGGAGCCTCCACTTGCTACACTATTGTCTGTGACTCGGCTTTAAAGCTGTACGTGTGTAATGGAGCCTCCACTTGCTACACTATTGTCTGTGACTCGGCTTTAAAGCTGTACATGTGTAATGGAGCCTCCACTTGCTACACTATTGTCTGTGACTCGGCTTTAAAGCTGTACGTGTGTAATGGAGCCTCCCACTTGCTACACTATTGTCTGTGACTCGGCTTTGCCAGATCTTGTATACGAATATCACATTTTCTTCTTGAGATGTCATTGTTCTACCATAACTTCTCTATTTGTCATGGTAGAGAATATTGTATATTAACTACATTCTATATGAGTTCTACAACAAATCCCGTATTCCTATCTTAGATTCTGTGGCATCTATAGTGCTTATACAAACGATAAAGACGACGGGAAAACGCCATGTTGAAAATCACTTTTCGGTTTCTTTAGTCCATGAAATGTGAAGATGCGGTCGAAAGTACCAACCATTACAAAAAACTAACGTATATTTCATAAAATAAGCGAAATTAGGCGTATGTTTGTAAAAATTAAAAACCATCAGTCTAAATTTTAACGTCAAGGCAATATTTGACTGAGTTTCGTAATTTAAAAGTGAAATCTCATGAGCTGAGGAGAAGACTCCAACCTAATTGCACTCTTGGACGAATTCTGACTGATCCAATCTACTGGAGACTGGCTAGCTATGTGTATGAGAGACACCGTGCGGTCGCTTTTTTTTTTTTTTTTTTGGAAGTCACTAGGCACTTCAGCCATTTAAGACTTTTTGTGCGCTTCCTTATCTTAGGCAATCCACTGTTGTTCTAAATCCTTCGTGAGTCTTAGAACTTGTGCAGCTAGGTCGTCTTCCTTTGTAGGTATGCCTGTGAGGCCGAAAATCTGTAATCTTCTCCTCTCCAGAGCTTCACAATACAAAAGTATGTGTTCTGCTGTGTCTTTATATTGGTTGCACAGTCTACAGGTTGTCCTGCCTTGAGTTAGACCCATGGTGTTTAAGTGTTCCCTGAAAGCTCCATGACCAGTCATGAAGCTCGAGACTTTCCTTAGGTTACTTCTATTCAATGATATTATATACCTAGAGAGTTTCTGATTCGGATTGTACAGCGACCCGTAGAGTTTTCCTCTAGAGGCCTCTCTCCAGCGGTTGAGAGTTTCCTGTTCGACCCATCGTCTCAGAGTGGTTCTTGCGACAGATTTACTGATACCACAAGCAGGTTCTGGTCCGATGAATGGAGTCTGTGCTCCCAACTTAGCCAGTTCATCAGCTTTCTCATTTCCCTCATAACCTCTGTGTCCAGGTATCCAGAATAGGCTTACCTGGTGTGCGGTCGCATTACCTGAGGCTGGGCTGGATGCACGCACCATGAAAATGAAGAAGATGAAGAGTAAAATCTTAAAATAAAAAACTGTACCGATGTAAAAAAGTTATGAGTTGTATACACCCCAAATTAGCCCTCTCGCTTCTGCTTCGAGTTCTATAGTTAATAGCCAACAACTGGCTTATAGGTACAGCCAGCACAACGTTTTTCAATTTGAAGTAGGGTATATAGTCATACAAATATTATTTTCGTAATCTGCATCTCTCTATAGTATTGTCACATCTGGATTATGTCCTCTCCCCCTTCCAGCTCTGATGACACTAAGGTTAGGTTAAAAGCCTGCCAAATTTAATAAAATCTAAACCAATAAAACAATTAAGTTCTGCGAATGACACATTTCTTTGAAATGATATTACTCAATATTTCAGTCTAAATTATAAATATAATAATAAAAGTTATTATTATTATTGTATTGTATATTATTTATAGTTATTGTTATTATTATTTTAATAAAAGTAGATTATATTATTTATTTTTATTTTATATTGATGCACAGCTGGTCAGCTCATGACTCTTTCTGTTTGTTTTTTTATCTGATAGCAACCCCAACACAGGCATTGCCTCTGGGGTGCTTAATTTATTTTACAAACATTACAATTAACTGTTGACGTGTAAGTAATTATAGTTTTTTTAATGCTATTATTACTGAAGTTTATTTTCTTAAGTTTTATATGTCATATTATTTTCATTTTTATATGTATTATTTAAGTGTACTGTTGTTTTTGTTTGTGAAATAAATATTTTCATTAAAAAAGTAAAGATTTATAAAGAAATACCGCACAAATAGTGTCACGAGTTGTGCTGAAATGTAAACGCTAATAAATATTGTAAATTATTTTCGTAATCTGTGCTTGAGACCACAATTTTTTAAAATAGGAACATAAAATTTGGAAGTGTTCACATAGAACAATATTGAAATTTTTAAAAGTCGAACTGTAACTATCAAAGTAGTGGTCATTTTAAACAGTTTATAGTCATATTTTACGTTACTTTAAATTTGATAAAATTTTGCAGATTTCAATTAAATTTTGCAGATTTCAATTCTGTATTGATTGGTATCATCCTCACATCTCTACGATAACGAATAGTGAAGTTATTTTGACCTCCCAAGAAACTCGTATAATTAGAGATCCGATTGTGCTGAATCACCGAACGAAAGTAAGGGGGGGGGTGGCTGCTTTATATATGCACACCTTGATATGACCCCACACACCGGTGCGAAACATTCAAAGAAGCAAGGAATTATTATTTATTTGTGTAAGCGACATATGAGCCAGCCAACACCAGCGTGACCTTGAGGAAGATGAGCGTTCAGTTCGCAGTCGACAGAAGTAACGAATTCGTGCAGTACCAACAATCTCGGAGAATGAAAGAATTATTGAAATTGTTCGGAAATATCCAATTTTGTATGATTTGTCGCATGAAAACTATAAGAATTGTTGGAGGAAGGAAAAATATGGACAGTAATAGGATGTGCTTGGAAAGATAAATGGTAAGTTGCAATAAAATTTTTAAAAAACATTAAAAACTTTACTTCCAATTAATGAGTGATATGAAAAATGAAAAGATTCCATCGGTAAATTGTGGAAAAACATTGGTAAAACTGTTTTTTAGGTTATATTTTTATTTATCAAGAAAATTTACTATTGGAGTTTTGTTCTACTAACTAAACTGTACTTATGGAATAGCCAGTTCTTTTATTATGAATACAATATTATATTATAAATATAAATAAATTAAAGAATATTAAGCACAATCTCACGTACACAAGTCACCTGAATAAACAGCTGTGAAGTGAACAAACAAAACCGTGAAATGTTTCCCCTTTTCATTTCACACATTCAATTAATTTCCGCTTTGTAACTTATTTTTTGAACTACTGGAGTATTCTCTAGCCTCAACAGCTTTTTATATTTATTAGATATTTCTTAATTTAGTATTCAATATGTCTAGGTGTAGATAAATTCGACGATTTAGTATAAAATGCATTTATTTAACTATTAAAGTAATTCACAAAATGTTCTTGAACAGAGAATGCTTCTGCTGTAGCCCGCCTTTGATCGTAATGTAAATTTTTAAATGCTGCAATAATCGGGCTCTTGCGGGTCTAAAAACTGGAAATCTCATCATCACAATACACAATACGTAGTCTTTACTATTAGAAGCGTCGTTTCTACTTTTGTTTCTATTGGTCTAAAAAAAATTCGCCATTTTTGTGCCAATATTCAACCACTCTTCTTTTCAGACATTAATTATGCACTTAAAGAACCATCCCTTACGTTATATTAAGGTCAAATATTAAGAAAATTACAGACTCTGCCATCCCAATAAATCACCACGTTTTTACTCATTATCCTATTTTTTTCACTGTTAAGACTTAAATAAGTGTAAATCAATTTTGTTTCATATGTGCATAGTTAGAAATTGCTGAATATATTGTATGGTTTGACTTAATAACACATCTTGTTAAACTTCATTCAAATTATCTTTTACTTCATATGGAAGAGGTGCCATATTAAACAATTTTTATCTTATTATTGGAATAAGTAGCGAATAAAAACTAATAATATATACACTTACATTCCCAGATAAACATATAAGTTATTAAACCTTAAATATAAATTATAAAATTATAAATTGGTTGAGGGTGGGGGATATCTTACTAGAAAATCATTTCTGTCGTAGCATCATCAATCTTTGTTGTTCCGATATAGCCTGCGTTTGAGCTTCATAAACTGTTTTTATAAAGAGCATATTTTATCCTCTTTTAAAATTTGTTTGTAAACCAGCAGCTTTCAATTTAATAAAGGAAATTAATTTTGTCTTGTGAAATCAACGACGTTACAGATTTTATTAAAAATAATTTCCTCGTCTATTTAATTTCCCTCAATTTAAACTACTTTTTCAACAAAATAGAGGGGAAATTTTTTTATTTCTCGTAATTTTTGTCTGTAGAATTACGATATAAAGATTATTTTTAATACAAAAATTACCTCTTCTATTTTTGTGTGCAACTTGCAGTTTTCAATAAAATATTTAAAGGAAAAAAATTGTGTATCTTATATTTTGTGTGTAATACACAGAATTTTCAAAATATTTAAGAGAGAAACTTGTATGTTTTGTGATAAATCCTACAATACAAAAATAATGTAAAAATTGTGATAACGTAAAATAGAGTATATTTTATGACATAATTTTATTTGTAAAACATTTTATTCTCAGTAGAAAACAAAATCCACCTGTACATAGATAAAACTTTGTAGCTAGTGTATATAATTGTACTTATCGTTTTGATTTAAATACTGTAGCCGTTAAAGTAATAATAACTTTCTTTGTTATGCTGAAATAAAAAGCGTGTGATAATTAATTAATAAAATTAATGCTACAAAAAATAGTTTTAAATATCAAATAATAAAAGAATCTAAAACTTGTTTATATATTATTTATCGAATATACAAAATAGGGTTAGTTTGATACACAAAAGTTAAAATAGGAACATGTCCTACTATAGTGCACTAATACTCTATATATATATATATATATATATATATATATATATATATATATATATATGAGAGAGAGAGAGAGAGAGAGAGAGAGAGAGAGAGAGAGAGAGAGAGAGAGAGAGAGAGAGAGAGAGAGAGAGAGAGAGAGAGAGAGAGAGAGAGAGAGAGAGAGAGAGAGAGAGAGAGAGAGAATATATAGAACCCTAAATATCGAGAAAAAATATTATTGTTAATGTCAAAAAGAGGACCATTTTAAATATTTACATATCTTGTGTTATGATTTTTTGGAGATTTCAATGCTACATATCATGGTACCAATGCAGCCCTTTTCTGCAATGACAAATAACGATATTATTACCGATGGCATTATTATTAACGATATTATTAACTCAGACTTAAACTAATGATGTCAGCGATATCAAAAACTATGAATTCGACACTAATGTTGATAGTTTAAGATTATTTTTATATTTCACTTCTTTCCACTCCACTCTTAGGGGTGCTAGAGGCGTCTTACAACACAATATATTATTCTTGACTGTAAGTAATATGTGTGCAAAGTTTGGTTTGGCGTTTCAGAATTATCCTGGAACAAATATATTTACATACTTACATCCAATTTTACATATATAGATGATGACAGAGATATTTTCGCCATTAAACAACAATCAAACCTTAAGCGTTATTTACTTTACTGTCTGTGTATTTTACCGCCTCAAGTAACTCTGTTGTCCTTACAATGTTGGCTAATCTAAAATTATTATAGAATTAGACGATGTGTGTCCATCAGAGAATAAACGTTATTCTAGAAAATGAAAGACAAACAGTTTGCCGACTTGGGAGCGTGGCCAGCTGTGCTACTGTGCAACCTTTAATTAATTAGAAGCTAATAGCAACACACGCTCGGCCTGCTGACCTTCATTGTCAACGAGTACAGTACCAGTACAGATTTTCCTTGTACACAATTATAGCAATTAAATAAACGTCATTATCGACGTAATATTAATTTCGCGTTTTTTTTAATTTTTAATTAATTTACTGAAATGAAACAGGGTGAAATATTTCAATTTGTACAGAAAGGTCTCAATTGTCCTTTAAAGTCTAAGAGCAAGTCCTTTAAAAAATTATTCTTGAATAGTAAAATATTTTTACGCACAAATAGTCTGATTTTACGCACAAAATTGAATAATTCAACTTCATATATCACTACAATTAGTAAATATATATATTTAATAATTGAAAAAAATAAAAAGTCACATCTGAAAAAAAAAAACACGGCCACAAAGCCAAATTTATAAAAAGCGTTCACGGATTTTGTACTGTATAGTACAACACATAAGTCAGAGAGGCAGAGATAAATAAACAAAAACTGATTCGACTATAACCAAATTCGACATCATATAACTCTCTCTATATAACACGAGAAAGTTAAAACAACAAAAAATGTAGCAAAAGCTTAAAGTTTCAAATATTTATTAGTATAAATGAGCTACAATTGTTTCGCCTTGCGGCATCGACGGGCTACTAAGTAGCCCGTCGATGCCGCAAGGCGAAACAATTGTAGCTCATTTATACTAATAAATATTTGAAACTTTAAGCTTTTGCTTTATTTTATCCTTGAATATGGAGTTTCAACAAGAAATATCTGCTATTACATTAAAGTTGATTAAAGAGGCTAGTATAGCCCGATTAGCAGTTCTTTTAAAAAAATTAAAATTAAAGCAAGGTATGACAAACCAACACCTTTGGTTTAATGGTGAATGCTTAAAATATAACTTAACGTAGCCCGTCGATGCCGCAAGGCGAAACAATTGTAGCTCATTTATACTAATAAATATTTGAAACTTTAAGCTTTTGCTTTATTTTATCCTTGAATATGGAGTTTCAACAAGAAATATCTGCTATTACATTAAAGTTGATTAAAGAGGCTAGTATAGCCCGATTAGCAGTTCTTTTAAAAAAATTAAAATTAAAGCAAGGTATGACAAACCAACACCTTTGGTTTAATGGTGAATGCTTAAAATATAACTTAACGTAGCCCGTCGATGCCGCAAGGCGAAACAATTGTAGCTCATTTATACTAATAAATATTTGAAACTTTAAGCTTTTGCTTTATTTTATCCTTGAATATGGAGTTTCAACAAGAAATATCTGCTATTACATTAAAGTTAACAAAAAATGTGCTAAAAATAAATTTTTGTATCAGCTTCATACAGAACTTTACATAGGGAATCACGTTTTCCCCTACAATCTATTGGATACTGACCGCGAGCCACAGGGAGGTCCTCTGAACTGCAACAATGCCTTTCGACGGTATTACAATACTTTGCAGGGGTACATTAGGCGCGATCACTCGGAGATTGCTTACAACAAACCCAGTACCAAAGTTGTAAGTTTTATTGTCACATACAGGTTACAAGGTACCAGTATTTTAATTTACATAAATAGTTACAATTACTAATATAAATCATGTCTTTATGTTTCATACGTCTTGTTGTCTTGAACAATTTGATTTCTCGATTTATTGAAAAATTCCCAAAATATGAACCAATCAACTGTATACATTTTATATTCAATAAACTGTATACCATGGTATAAATCCAAATAATATAAACCATTTGTGTAAATAAAGTTAATTTTAAGACATTTTTATACCTCTTAGAAAATAAATAAGCAGTTATCCTATATCTACAGCGGCCTGCAGTGGGTAGCGCCTGCAACAAACTGTATAGGCATTACCCAAGGAGTCTGTGAGTAGCGGAGAGTATTTGAGACCTTGAGGAAAATTTAATTATAATCAATTTTGATAAAATCGTAAGTTTGTCTTTTTTCTTATGGCATCTAATCTTAAATTATGAGTTATCAAAAATTAAATAAACATCCCGAAAGATGCTATAAGATTACATAGCAAATTTGATTAACTCGGTCCACAAGTTTTGGTTAAACGACAGACATTATTAAAAAAAAAAATTTTTTCTCAGTGGACCAACAGAAATATCTGCAAAAAAAGTCAATGATTTTTTAACCCATCATAACTTTTTCTATCTTACGTATACAGTATGAAGTACGGAATCGTATATTCACTGTAATGAGTATTCTTTGATAGAACTTCAAAGTCACGCTGCACTTGCGTGCACCTCTCTTCTTGTTTAAAGTCAACAATGCTTTGGATTGATATACAGTACAAGTTTATAAAACAGCAATTCCCCTGGCGGCAAAGGAGTGAACTTGAAGGTAATATATCATGTACACTTCTTGTCGCCACTTTCCCTTAACATAAATCTATTCTTTACCTGCACACCCTTTGTTCAACAAGGGAGAGTGAATTTGTATTATAAATCTTTCTTGTCTAAATAATCTTCCAAACTTTAAATTATCTTTCTTCACTTGTAGGCTACGTAAGTTGTGTTTTATATCTTTAAAATAAAAACTCGGATACAAATTCTTTAGTACTTGAACTTTATAAAGTTTTTTTTTAAATTACCATCTAAATTTATTTTTTACGGATATAATTTTCAGAAAATTATGATTGAATGTGGAGTTTTATTGAAGAATGTTTTACAATGTCTGGAGTTTTTTTAAAAAAATCTTTTTTGGAATGATGTCTGTCCGTCGTATGTTGGACAGCCCTGACGCATGAACTGTTTTTAATTAAATTTTGTATGAGGGCATATTTTTTGCAGTACCATGGAACGAAATTGATAAAGATGAACCAGTTTTAATAAAACATAAACTAATACCTCAGCTAAACTTAAACTAACTTAACCTAATTTTTTCTTAAGAAATTAAATCTCTGATAATGAGTAAAACTTTAATGAACTGGTAAGTAATTATACCTCTAATAAAATTTGTGAAATTATAATAAACTGCAAAGAAATTGAACCTCTAATAATTTGTGAAATTTTAATGAACTGCTAAGAAATTAAACCTCTAATAATATGTGAAACTTTAATAAACTTCTAAATAATTAAACCTCTAATCATTTGTGAAACTTGAATGTGCTAAGGAATTATATCTCTATTAATTTTTGAAACTTTAATAAACTGCTGAAAGATTAAACCTTTCATAATATATGAAAATTTAATGAACTGCTAAGAAATGAAATCTCTAATAATTTGTAAAACTTTAATTAATTGCTAAGAAATTAAACCTCTAATAACTTGTAAAACTTTAATGAACTGCTAAGAAATTAAACCTCTAATAATATGTGAAACTTTAATAAACTTCTAAATAATTAAACCTCTAATCATTTGTGAAACTTGAATGTGCTAAGGAATTATATCTCTATTAATTTTTGAAACTTTAATAAACTGCTGAAAGATTAAACCTTTCATAATATATGAAAATTTAATGAACTGCTAAGAAATGAAATCTCTAATAATTTGTAAAACTTTAATTAATTGCTAAGAAATTAAACCTCTAATAACTTGTAAAACTTTAATGAACTGCTAAGAAATTAAACCTTTTATAATTTATGAAAATTTATTGAACTGCTAAGAAATGAAATCTCTAATAATTTGTAAAACTTTAATTAATTGCTAAGAAATTAAACCTCTAATAACTTGTAAAACTTTAATGAACTGCTAAGAAATTAAACCTTTTATAGTTTATGAAAATTTAATGAACTGCTAAGAAATGAAATCTCTAATAATTGTAAAACTTTAATTAACTGCTAAGAAATTAAACCTCTAATAACTTGTAAAACTTTAATGAACTGCTAAGAAATTAAACCTTTTATAATTTATGAAAATTTAATTAACTGCTAAGAAATTAAACCTCTAATAACTTGTAAAACTTTATTGAACTGTTAAAAAATTAAATCTTTCATAATTTATATAACTTCAAAGAACTACTAAGAAATTAATTAGTTATTTTGTTTAGATAAGAAACCATTTTTGTTATTAGAAAATCAATTCTGAGTTTAACTATTAACAAAATTAAGTGTTTATTACCTGGTTTGTACTAAATGAACTGATTAACCTAACTAGGCATTGTAACAAAGACGCCAAAAGATATACCAATAAGAAACGTTTTTAAAATGAACATAAAAAAAACTTTAATAACTCCCATTGTTTTCCGTATTGCATGTTTCTCTCTCTCTCTCTCTCTCTCTCTCTCTCTCTCTCTCTCTCTCTCTCTCTCTCTCTCTCTCTCTCTCTTTCTCTCTCTCTCTCTTGTTGAAACCAACTGCACTCTTTCCTTTACTTCTAAGAGAGTAACGATATAAACTTCGTGGAGTTTAGAGTTGCTTTTAAAAATGTTGGACCGATAATGGGGTTGCGAGAGATCACGGAAGAATGTTTGACTGTGTAAAGGTTCGTGATAGATCAAATGACAAGTATGTTGGCTGTTGACAAAGTCACTCAAGTGAAACCATGCTTCGTCTGTGTAAAAAATATTGTCGAGCGAAGAGTTGAAGCCATTGACAGTAGCGCAGTATAGAAGCATTATTAGACGAGTTAATTGTACGTCACTTATAGCAATGACTACATAAATACTATAAGACACGACATAGGATAGGGAAATAGTCTACGCTTTACGGGTGCTGTTCGTCACAAGTTTGACACACAGTTATCAGAAAGCGCTAGCAGCAGGTGCTTGACTGTACGCATCCCACTTGGTTGAGACTGTACAACTGTTGACCTCTCTCTCACAAACCTTCTCACTTACTTCCGTCAGCATAGTCAGTGTTGTCAGTTCGCGAGATAAGCGATTCTCGACCTTCCCTCGCATCTCTGGTCCCATATGTGGCATCAGTGCGTTTTCTCTTACCCGCCTGAAACATTGTTTGACCGT
Organism: Aphrophora alni; assembly: GCA_963513935.1. NCBI lineage: Eukaryota > Metazoa > Arthropoda > Insecta > Hemiptera > Aphrophoridae > Aphrophora > Aphrophora alni. The sequence continues at coordinate 147,059,207 of OY740768.1, forward strand.
AGAGCCACCTAGCGCCAGTCACATCAACTTCAGATTCTCTAGCAGAGCGACCTATAGGGTATTGGTCAACTCTAGAATAAGCGTAGAATATTTAACATGGCCATGTCGTGTCTTATAGTATTTATGTAGTCATTGCTTATAGATTCTTTATTGAGTCATGCATCCTTTTAGACTGTGCATTACCTCCCAGCCTTCTGGTGTACTTTCGAGATCCATTGGGATAAACCAAAGTATTAATTACTCCTGTTCTGTATCGATAGAGATCCTGCTTATCTATCTAGTGTTTGCCACCTCATTCTGAGTAGTATCCTTATGTCCTATGACCCACAAGGATTACATTGTTAGTTTTGAGGGGGATATACCAATCCTCATTGTCTTGGAGGTGGAGTTGTGGTTTATTAAAGCCAGAAATGACGTCACGCTGTTGGAGTTTTGCATAGATGGTCTTTTCACTACATCCCCTATATATATCCCTCTTCATACATTTCACCAGGGAAATTACTTCCGCTTGAAATACAGTTGCCAAATTTCCCGGGCATATATAGAGACTTTAAATATTTCTGACACTGTAACACTTGATCCTTCCACATGGCAAGTCAGTTAATTCCTCATACAGCTTAGTTAGTATTGTCTCTTGTTGTTTTTTTTTCCATTTTATTAGCAACTCCCTCTATATAGAAAATTTATTGCGTGTGACGGAAAACTTTTATATAAATGTTGTATTTACCGTTAGAGTCAACATTGAATTAATTACGTACAAGGAAAATGTTTACGCAAATATTGCATTACAGTAGGAGTCATGAATGTTTAACATTTTTAGTCTTTACAGATGTACTAGATAATAGTGTACCTTCTAAAACATTCTGTACAATATTATTTAACGAGGAATTTCGAAATACAAAGGCCAAGTTTTATATGAAACGAGAACACGTCATATGAGCTTAATATATCTGGCGCGTCTTTGATGCGGTTTCATGACCCTTCACAGTGCGCAATGCAACTCTGGATTAATTTGTATAGCGAAAAATCCACATACAAAATTAAACATTTTTAACAATGTCTGCTTTGTATTTTATAATTATTAGTTAAATGTAGAATATTATTAAAACCGTAAATATCCTAAAGTCGAATAAATTTAAATATCGATTAATTTCAGCCTATTTCTTAGGCCCGATGATACCACAAGGCGAAACAATTGTAGCTCAATTATATTATTAAAATAATTTTGAAACTTTAGCTTTATCGCTTTATTTTAATCCTTGACCTGTTCAGATTAATGCCTTCTCGGTATTGAGTCATGAGGGATCCTTTAGCATTCTCTTAAACTGTAGACTACCTCATAGCTTTCTGATGTACCTTCGAGATCCATTGGGATAAACACTTAGGTATGTAGTGTTCAATATATCCGGTATATTAATTCATAAATAGTGACCTTTCAAAATTTATAAGTTAACGTTCCGGTCAAAATCTTGTTTCTTACTACATTACGGTTTCAAGTCCTACAGCACGTAAAATAAGAGACCTGAGATTCATGAGAGAAATTATTAGTTTTATAAAAACTGTTTTTAATACAAAATTTTAATCCCCTCAGCGATGTGATTATTGTACCAACATACTACTTTCATATTTTAAATCAGTTAAACATAATTATATCCGACAAATAACATTTTAGTTTGAAACATAAACGTCTTGTTATCGTAACACATTATATCCTTGATGAACTAACCCCTTACGGTCATTACCCTTCAATCGAACAAATATAGACATTTCTTTCCAACTGTCAGACTTATATTGTCACAAGCAATATATATAAAAGAGTTGTACAATAGTTTAAAATGACAACAAACTTTCAAGTGATATAGATACTACACGTCTGCAAGCTGCGAAATTGGTAAGTTTTACTTTGTTTTTTCCAGAAATTTATCGTGTACATAATACACTGAAATCTTGTCTAAAATATGTTTTCTTTGTATAACTAAAGATATTTTTATAACCTTTCAACATTCAACGTTAAATTAGAGTTATAGTTCCATTCTAAGACTTTATTCAAATGTTTCATTTTACGTTGTAATTTACAGAAAAACATATTTGTTAATTTCCAAAATATTCTCGATAAATTGTTTTCAGTCCAGTTTCTCATTTTAACGATGGTTTATCTTATATTCAAAATAATTCTCCATAAAGCTGAAACGCAGAAAGTAACAATTACGTGAACATATGACGATGGTCTAAATCATAGGTGTTCATGGTTTATTAGTTTAGATTTTAGTTAATCATATAGTTTCCATCATCTTTTTCCTTATTGCTCGTTTCACCTTCTTCCCACCTCCTCTTGCTCCTGGCTTCTAGTTTAGTAATCACACATCCTCGCTCCTATCTTCCAGTTCAGTAATCACCTCACCTCGCTCCTGGCTTCTAGTTTAGTAATCACATATCCTCGCTCCGGGCTTCTAGTTTAGTAATCACATATCCTCGCTCTTATCTTAAAGTTCGGTAATCACCTTTCCTCGCTCCTGGCTTCTAGTTCAGTAATCACCTATCCTCGCTCCTGGCTTCTAGTTTAGTAATCACATATCCTCGCTCCGGGCTTCTAGTTTAGTAATCACATATCCTCGCTCCGGGCTTCTAGTTCAGTAATCACATATCCTCGCTCTTATCTTAAAGTTCGGTAATCACCTCTCCTCGCTCCTGGCTTCTAGTTCAGTAATCACATATCCTCGCTCCTGGGTTCTAGTTCAGTAATCACCTGTCCTCACAACGGGCTTCTAGTTTAGTAATCACATATCCTCGCTCCTGGCTTCTAGTTCAGTAATCACCTATCCTCGCTCCTGGCTTCTAGTTTAGTAATCACATATCCTCGCTCCTGGCTTCTAGTTCGGTAATCACCTGTCCTCACTCCTGGCTTCTAGTTCAATAATCACCTATCCTCGCTCCTGGCTTCTAGTTCAGTAATCACCTCTCCTCGCTCCTGGCTTCTAGTTCAGTAATCACATATCCTCGTTCCTAGCTTCTAGTTCAGTAATCACCTCTCCTCGCTCCTGGCTTCTAGTTCAGTAATCACATATCCTCGTTCCTAGCTTCTAGTTCAGTAATCACCTATCCTCGCTCCTATCTTTTAGTTCAGTAATCACCTATCCTCGCTCCTATCTTTTAGATCAGTAATCACCTATCCTCGCTCATATCTTTGAGATCAGTAATCACATATTCTCGCTCCTATATTTTAGATCAGTAATCACCTATCCTCGCTCCTATCTTTTAGTTCAGTACTCACCTCACTTCGCTCCTATCTTCTAGTTCAGTAATCACCTATCCTCGCTCCTATATTCTAGTTCAGTAATCACCTATCATCGCTTCTGGCTTCTATTTCAGTAATCAACTATCCTCGCTCCTGGCTTCTAGTTCAGTAATCACATATTCTCGCTCCTATCTTCTAGTTCAGTAATCACATATCCTCGCTCCTGGCTTCTAGTTTAGTAATCACATATTCTCGCTCCTATCTTCTAGTTCAGTCATCACCTATCCTCGATCCTATCTTCTATTTCAGTAATCACATATTCTCGCTCCTTGGCTTCTAGCTCAGTAATCACCTATCATCGATCCTATCTTCTAGTTCAGTAATCACATATTCTCGCTCCTTGGCTTCTAGCTCAGTAATCACCTATCATCGATCCTATCTTCTAGTTCAGTAATCACATATTCTCGCTCCTTGGCTTCTAGTTCAGTAATCACCTATCCTCGATCCTATCTTCTAGTTCAGTAATCACATATTCTCGCTCCTTGGCTTCTAGTTCAGTACTCACCTCACCTCGCTCCTATCTTCTAGTTCAGTAATCACATATTCTCGCTCCTGGCTTCTAGTTCAGTAATGACCTATCCTCGCTCCTATCTTTTAGTTCAGTAATCACATATTCTCGCTCATATCTTTGAGATCAGTAATCACATATTCTCGCTCCTATATTTTAGATCAGTAATCACCTATCCTCGCTCCTATCTTTTAGTTCAGTACTCACCTCACTTCGCTCCTATCTTCTAGTTCAGTAATCACCTATCCTCGCTCCTATATTCTAGTTCAGTAATCACCTATCCTCGCTCCTATCTTTTAGTTCAGTACTCACCTCACTTCGCTCCTATCTTCTAGTTCAGTAATCACCTATCCTCGCTCCTATCTTCTAGTTCAGTAATCACCTATCCTCGCTCCTATCTTTTAGTTCAGTACTCACCTCACTTCGCTCCTATCTTCTAGTTCAGTAATCACATATTCTCGCTCCTGGCTTCTAGTTCAGTAATCACCTATCCTCGCTCCTATCTTTTAGTTCAGTACTCACCTCACTTCGCTCCTATCTTCTAGTTCAGTAATCACCTATCCTCGCTCCTATCTTCTAGTTCAGTAATCACCTATCCTCGCTCCTATCTTTTAGTTCAGTACTCACCTCACTTCGCTCCTATCTTCTAGTTCAGTAATCACATATTCTCGCTCCTGGCTTCTAGTTCAGTAATCACCTATCCTCGCTCCTATCTTTTAGTTCAGTACTCACCTCACTTCGCTCCTATCTTCTAGTTCAGTAATCACCTATCCTCGCTCCTATCTTCTAGTTCAGTAATCACCTATCCTCGCTCCTATCTTTTAGTTCAGTACTCACCTCACTTCGCTCCTATCTTCTAGTTCAGTAATCACATATTCTCGCTCCTGGCTTCTAGTTCAGTAATGACCTATCCTCGCTCCTATCTTTTAGTTCAGTAATCACATATTCTCGCTCATATCTTTGAGATCAGTAATCACATATTCTCGCTCCTATATTTTAGATCAGTAATCACCTATCCTCGCTCCTATCTTTTAGTTCAGTACTCACCTCACTTCGCTCCTATCTTCTAGTTCAGTAATCACCTATCCTCGCTCCTATATTCTAGTTCAGTAATCACCTATCCTCGCTCCTATCTTTTAGTTCAGTACTCACCTCACTTCGCTCCTATCTTCTAGTTCAGTAATCACCTATCCTCGCTCCTATCTTCTAGTTCAGTAATCACCTATCCTCGCTCCTATCTTTTAGTTCAGTACTCACCTCACTTCGCTCCTATCTTCTAGTTCAGTAATCACATATTCTCGCTCCTGGCTTCTAGTTCAGTAATCACCTATCCTCGCTCCTATCTTTTAGTTCAGTACTCACCTCACTTCGCTCCTATCTTCTAGTTCAGTAATCACCTATCCTCGCTCCTATCTTCTAGTTCAGTAATCACCTATCCTCGCTCCTATCTTTTAGTTCAGTACTCACCTCACTTCGCTCCTATCTTCTAGTTCAGTAATCACATATTCTCGCTCCTGGCTTCTAGTTCAGTAATCACCTATCCTCGCTCCTATCTTTTAGTTCAGTACTCACCTCACTTCGCTCCTATCTTCTAGTTCAGTAATCACCTATCCTCGCTCCTATCTTCTAGTTCAGTAATCACCTATCCTCGCTCCTATCTTTTAGTTCAGTACTCACCTCACTTCGCTCCTATCTTCTAGTTCAGTAATCACATATTCTCGCTCCTATATTTTAGATCAGTAATCACCTATCCTCGCTCCTATCTTTTAGTTCAGTACTCACCTCACTTCGCTCCTATCTTCTAGTTCAGTAATCACCTATCCTCGCTCCTATATTCTAGTTCAGTAATCACCTATCCTCGCTCCTATCTTTTAGTTCAGTACTCACCTCACTTCGCTCCTATCTTCTAGTTCAGTAATCACATATTCTCGCTCCTATATTTTAGATCAGTAATCACCTATCCTCGCTCCTATCTTTTAGTTCAGTACTCACCTCACTTCGCTCCTATCTTCTAGTTCAGTAATCACCTATCCTCGCTCCTATCTTCTAGTTCAGTACTCACATATTCTCGCTCCTATATTTTAGATCAGTAATCACCTATCCTCGCTCCTATCTTTTAGTTCAGTACTCACCTCACTTCGCTCCTATCTTCTAGTTCAGTAATCACCTATCCTCGCTCCTATATTCTAGTTCAGTAATCACCTATCCTCGCTCCTATCTTTTAGTTCAGTACTCACCTCACTTCGCTCCTATCTTCTAGTTCAGTAATCACCTATCCTCGCTCCTATCTTCTAGTTCAGTAATCACCTATCCTCGCTCCTATCTTTTAGTTCAGTACTCACCTCACTTCGCTCCTATCTTCTAGTTCAGTAATCACATATTCTCGCTCCTATATTTTAGATCAGTAATCACCTATCCTCGCTCCTATCTTTTAGTTCAGTACTCACCTCACTTCGCTCCTATCTTCTAGTTCAGTAATCACCTATCCTCGCTCCTATATTCTAGTTCAGTAATCACCTATCCTCGCTCCTATCTTTTAGTTCAGTACTCACCTCACTTCGCTCCTATCTTCTAGTTCAGTAATCACATATTCTCGCTCCTATATTTTAGATCAGTAATCACCTATCCTCGCTCCTATCTTTTAGTTCAGTACTCACCTCACTTCGCTCCTATCTTCTAGTTCAGTAATCACCTATCCTCGCTCCTATCTTCTAGTTCAGTACTCACATATTCTCGCTCCTATATTTTAGATCAGTAATCACCTATCCTCGCTCCTATCTTTTAGTTCAGTACTCACCTCACTTCGCTCCTATCTTCTAGTTCAGTAATCACCTATCCTCGCTCCTATATTCTAGTTCAGTAATCACCTATCCTCGCTCCTATCTTTTAGTTCAGTACTCACCTCACTTCGCTCCTATCTTCTAGTTCAGTAATCACCTATCCTCGCTCCTATCTTCTAGTTCAGTAATCACCTATCCTCGCTCCTATCTTTTAGTTCAGTACTCACCTCACTTCGCTCCTATCTTCTAGTTCAGTAATCACATATTCTCGCTCCTATCTTCTAGTTCAGTAATCACCTATCCTCGCTCCTATCTTTTAGTTCAGTACTCACCTCACCTCGCTCCTATCTTCTAGTTCAGTAATCACATATTCTCGCTCCTGGCTTCTAGTTCAGTAATGACCTATCCTCGCTCCTATCTTTTAGTTCAGTAATCACATATTCTCGCTCATATCTTTGAGATCAGTAATCACATATTCTCGCTCCTATATTTTAGATCAGTAATCACCTATCCTCGCTCCTATCTTTTAGTTCAGTACTCACCTCACTTCGCTCCTATCTTCTAGTTCAGTAATCACCTATCCTCGCTCCTATATTCTAGTTCAGTAATCACCTATCCTCGCTCCTATCTTTTAGTTCAGTACTCACCTCACTTCGCTCCTATCTTCTAGTTCAGTAATCACCTATCCTCGCTCCTATCTTCTAGTTCAGTAATCACCTATCCTCGCTCCTATCTTTTAGTTCAGTACTCACCTCACTTCGCTCCTATCTTCTAGTTCAGTAATCACCTATCCTCGCTCCTATATTCTAGTTCAGTAATCACATATTCTCGCTCCTGATTTCTTATTTGCTAATTACTTTTCCTCGCTCCTATCTTCTAGTTTAGTAATATAGATCAGACCATATAGTCGAATAAATGTCATGTAAGTAATATCTTATTTTGCAAAAATATGGGAAAAGCTGAAGCTAATCTAATTTTAATAAATATAATAAGGATAAAATCATATTGAGTCGATAAAAAGAGTTTTATATTAATAAGTGAAGCTCCGCCCATCACACAATACCAACATGCAGTAATGGAGTGAATGAGCGCGTAATAAAGAGATTTCAATAAGGAAAATCAGGAAAAAAATTATTTCTGTTTGGCATGGTATTTGTAGTTTATACGGGATAATAAATACAGAAATAACGTGAGTTTTTAAATTTATTCTTTACTTATATAAATTATAATGCACGTCTAGCTTTTATTACTTAAAGAAAAATCTCGGCTTTCACCCACACAGATGATATCTAAATTTAAAATAATAATAATAATATAATTACAAAGTTATTAGTTTTATTTAAAAAAATCTTATTTAGGCCCTTTTAAAACATTTATTTTTCAATTTATTTTAATATAATTTTATATATATATTTGATTAAAAATTTCCTTCCTTTGGAAGTTATAAAATCCTTATAAAATATTGTCTCCCTTCTGTATCACATAGATCCAAACTTGGCTAACTATTTTTTGAGATTGGATAGTATTTAATCCTAACCATTTTGTATTCCTTTTTTAAATTAATTTTGCTTTACATTTATATTATCTTATTCTCTACGTAATTAATAAAATAATGTTTTTCAGTTTTTCCTGTAAAAGAAAGTCATATTGCACAACTCTTATAATAAGGGACAACTTTGGCAACATAGACTTTCTATTTGTAAAAACTTTACTTATTAAATTTTCACTTTCTACTTTTAACTTAATGTTTCCTATAGACATACAAAATTTATTTTTAGATACTTGTTTCTTTAAAAAATTTTTTTTTTATTAGTTTATTATATTAGGTATAGATTTATGAGTTAAAATGATTGTCACTCTCTTTTTAATGTTGCTTTTTAATTTTATTAAATTTAGACTATATCTTATTATTTAAATGTTTATAATTTAGTTTTTATTTACTCCCCAGCTCTAACAGATTTTCCTATTTTCTCTCTTAGTTTAGATAAACAAGGATTTGATTCCGGCAGTATTGCATTTAAGTTTCTAGGAATTAGTTTACAATACAAATAAAAATAAAACAAAATTTAATCTGCTCTTTATAAGTAGTTTCATTATGTTCACAATGTTATACGTTTACTTAAACAATATATATAATTTAGCAAACAAATAAACAGGCAAAAAATGGTAAACCAGTAGAGGTTTGGTACAAACTACAACATATACAGAATAACATTGACAGAAAATAACAATCAATTTATTATCAGAGCAAATAGCTTTCTAGTTTCTTATTATTATTTTTTTTAAATGTTTAGTAGTCTATTGTAAACTTTCGACTCAATAAATAAAAATGAATTCTGGTAACATTTCCAATCTACCTTTGGTCTTTTGAGCTACCTCATTATTTTTACTTCTAAATAAAGTTATTCGTGGCAGCTTATATTTTTAAACAACACAATAAGAATAACATAATTCTGTATTATAAACATAGGTTCAAGGGCACTTCTGATAGCTCCTCCCCAACATTAAATTCTGTATTGGAGCTTGGAATGTATTTATACAACATTCGATAAACTTTTATATCACATTAGTTTCTGAAAGAAACAGAATATTTTTGTAATAGAACGCAATTGTTTCTGTAGTTGGCCGATTGACATTTCCACGCAATTTTGATATCCAAATATATACATAAAAATTTGTTCGATTTGTTCCGCAGATGGACAGTTGCAATTATCCGAATCTCACCAGCTGTTAATGTGATAAATCACGTTATATTAAAAGTGACCCATCAGGTCAAAGTTGAATAATGAAGTTTTCTGTACACAAACGTTCCTTCATATATAAAATTTAGCTGGCTAAGTTTAAACTATTTTGGTGGTTTCATTAGTCGCAAAAGCTTTAAACTAACATGTTCATGAATAAATTAAAACACCCTACATATCGGTGATTAGTCTGTAATGAAACTGTGAAAAATAAACAGTAAAACCACTTTAAAGAGAGGTTACATTAATAACACATAATAGTTATTCACACTTCTTGTTTACGAAACACAAAATAACAGAATTATTAAATAAATTTGTAGCTTTTACAAATAAATAGGAGAAGCTAATAGATTATCTTTATATATAATACCCTGTGGTGTTGTTTTAGATTGCAACCCTTAGTACTAAAAGAATTACGATAGTTCAAACTTCAGTATAGAAATAATGTCCTGATTTATTTAAACTGAAGAGAATCTTTTTGTTTTAAATAATCTGATAATTTATTAACTTACATAGTGTTAGAACAGAATTTAAAATGTTTTAGTTTTTTTCTGGGATTTGAGTATTTTTATCCCGGAGTGACAACTTACATCACTTAATGCCTTTATAGTAAAAAATACTTATACATATATGTCTGGCTGGAAGTATAACGAGACTGGAGTAAAGCGGTCTAGATTGATTCACTTTATCTTTATTTTAAATTATTCAAATAAAAGGTTGCTAATTGAACCTAATTTGGATAAAGATTTTACGTAAGTAGGCCTATGTACATGATGATATAATATATTTACATATATTTATATATTTTACATTAGAAAAAATAAATATATAAATGTTTTAAAAATAAAACTTTAAAAATAATAAATATATATTTATTTATATATAATATTATAATAAATGAAATGGATTGAGCGTAGCGAGAAATAAACTTGTGTTAACCAATGGTCACTGCCTAGACTAGATCGGGTCGGATAACATTTCCCCTTCTACCCCCTTCCCTCACCTTTCTATTAATGAACTTTATACCAGAGTACAACACAATAAATCGTAAACGATGAATATAATATTTCATCATCTCAGTTTAAAAATAATTATTATAACTTCATTACTTCTAAGTTGTAAGTTAGAATTTGATATTCGTTATAAAATTCTGAAAAATCGCAATGGTTTAAAAAAAAAATACTACGTTATAGATTGTAAGATATGAAAGATATGCGTTGTAGATTGATTTTCTTCAGATATTGTGTATCTAATATAGAAGTTTATAATGACAAATTTAAATTCATATCTCCTAGAAATATGATGTTAAATATTTCAAAATAATATTCTTGCTTTTGGAACGAAAACGTAGTCCTGATTTCTGGTTCGAATTTTAAATAAAGAAATGTACTACAAAAATTACAAAATAAACATTTATTCATTTTATAAATGTGTAACAAGTATTTTTATTTTACATTTTACAATTTACTATAAGAAATTAAATAGATTGTGAGATCTAAACTTGTTTAACTAATGTGTCAGCGTGTTATTGGTACTAGTTAGTTGTCAACAAACCATAAGTTAGAGTGTAAGATGTCAGTGTTATTATCATAGTCTATAAAAAGGTTTACAACTACAGCAAGTTTTTATTTACAAAATAACATTAGTTTGGTTGTTTTAACGAAATTCTCAATATCTCAAGAACGATTAATGTTAGTAACAAAATATAAAATTCAAATAATGACTAATATTTGCTTAGTGAATAATCGCATACGGACTTTAATGAATGATTTATAAAATAACTTAACAGTAACAATATTTCGAAATAGAAACATGAACTTCGGTCACTATTACCACAAAATTCGCATGAAGTCATTTCTATAAAAATGCAAAAACTCAATTAATATTCACGGAATATTAATGATTTATGCATCATTATTTAGGAGATAAAATTTAATAACTTTTTTTCTTTTGTAAATATTTTGTAAAATTTACGGATTTTGAGATATTGAGATTTTAATATTTAAAATGACCGCCATGTATAAATGGTACAAAGTATAAACTTGATATTCCATTCCAAAATAGGTCGTATTAGATGTAATACATATACCAAGGTGGAAGATGATGTCTTCAGAGGTTCCTAAGATATAACATATTAAGTAAAAAAACTCATACAGACAGTTAGACGGAAAACTAAACGTTTTAGACATTCCTTCTTTAACTTTTTTCTTCCTTTTTGTATTAGGAATCATATCCCAAAGTCCTGAAATGTTTCTTAACACCCTGTATTATCAAACAAACTTTGAAAATTGGTATTTAAATACATTTTTAAGTGTTGATGTAGTGTAGTTCTAGACCTAACTTCCAAATTCTAGCCTTCACTCATGATGCATTTCCTGTTAGGTTTTTCAGGAGTGTTACCTTTAAAAAGTAACACTCCTGACATTAGTGATTAAATTACCACCTTACTGTTTTTTCTTATCTATGTAATATAAATTCTACCTTGAATGAAACAAATATATAAAACTATCTAAATTATTTGTGTTCTATTTGTTTGGATTTTTTATAATGTGGAAGTGTTTAATGTATGTTTGAAGAAAAGAAAATTATACCCAGAATATATATTAATATTTTTAAGGATTTTAATTCATTGTCAAGAGTGTTACTTGCATTTTTATACATCAAACAAATTTTGGAAATTGGTATTTAATATACATTTTTAATTGTTGATGTAGTGTAATTCTAGACCTAACTTCCAAATTCTAGCTTTCGCTCATGATGCATTTCCTGTTAGATTTTTCAGGAGTGTTACCAGTCAGGAGTGTTACCTTAAAAAAGTAACACTCTTGACTTGAAAGTAACACTCCTGACTTTACTGATTAAATTTCCACCTTACTGGTTTTTTTCTTTTTATCTATGTAATATAAATTCTACCTTAAATGAAACAAATAAATAAAACTAACTAAATTATTTGTGTTCTATTTGTTTGGATTTTTTATAATGTGGAAGTGTAAGTTTGAAGAAAATAAAATTATACCCAGATTACATATTAATAATGGTAAGTATTTTAATTCATTGTCAAGAGTGTTACCTGTATTTTTATACATCAAACAAATTTTGAAAATTGGTATTTAATATACATTTTTAAGTGTTGATGTAGTGTAGTTCTAGACCTAACTTCCAAATTCTAGCCTTCACTCATGATGTATTTCCTGTTAGATTTTTCAGGAGTGTTACCAGTCAGGAGTGTTACCTTAAAAAAGTAACACTCTTGACTTGAAAGTAACACTCCTGAATTTAGTGATTAAATTTTCACCTTTCTGGTTTTTTTTATCTATGTAATATAAATTCTACCTTAAATGAAACAAATAAATAAAACTAACTAAATTATTTGTGATATATTTGTTTGGATTTTTATAATGTGGAAGTGTTTGCTGTATGTTTGAAGAAAAGAAAATTATACCCAGAATATATATTAATAATGGTAAGTATTTTAATTCATGTATTCCTGTATTTTTATATATGTATAAATTAATTCCATTACGTGATTTTTACATTATGCAACACAGTGTGAGCGAGCATAATTTACGTTTATTATTATACAGGTTTATTCAAAAAGAAATAAACACTTCTTATTAACGTAGTAAAATGGTTTATATCAACCAAAAAAATAGTAGCATTACAAAGAGGACATTTCAAAGTTTTTGATTAATTATATATATATAAATTAATTTCATAACTAAGAATTGTGCTTGCAATTATTTTAATAATCCACACACTGGTTAACAACTACATCTAAGTGACCAACATAGACTGTAATGGAGGTACTATCCAAAGAACTCGCTCTTAAGATAAGTAATAAAAAAGATAAAATTTGCTCGTGAGCTCATTGAACTAATCGAAAATTAATAATAATTACTGGAAGCGTTATATAAAGGGGGTACCAATAGTATAAGGCCAACCTAAACAGTTGAAGGGATTAAGAGTTTCAGGTGAAAATTGATAAAGCCTATAATTCCAGTGAACTGTCTAAAACCGCGCAATAGTCTTGAAAACAAAGCCTGTAATAAATATTACAGTGCGCTAATTAAAAAGAATAATTCGCACAGCCTAGCTCAGTGTACAACAGAATAGCTCAGTTTTTCCGTTGTAGTACAGTATATGAATGTTGTTCATCTTAAGTGACATACATTTATGTGAAAAGGTAAAACCAAGATATGAACAAATTTAATCTTACGAAACCTGAGTTACTTGCATACGCACGAATGCAATTTGCGATATTTCAAGTAAAATGAAATTTGTATCAAGACAAGAAAAATGTAAACCTAAATAATATTACCTATCCTTCTATTGGCTTAAGTGATGAAGTAGTTCAGATGGTACAGAAAACTAATTGAACGAATCAAATCTTCAGGTAACAGGTTACTCTTCAAGTTACTCAGTTGTAATACATTTCACTTTTATGCCGTCATAACAAAATCAGATAACACTTTTCACAAATATGTGTGTGTCACCACCATCTGTAATTATATTTGCAGCCATAAAAATTTCTAGTAGGAATATTCTGAAAATAAATCTAATATTTTACTTTCAGTATACTTATCTGTATTTAGAAAAGTAATTTCAATCTGAAAATATAATGAACATGAAGGATTTGTCTGAGAGTTATTTATGATCATGAAAACATTTTGTTCATTCACCTAGCTTGCACATAAATTTATGAGATATTTAAATCGAAATGTGATTAAAAACATACTCGGTGTTATGTTTTAAAATATCGATGAATAATTTTAATTTTACATAAGTTTGGTAACTTTGGTAAGTGAACGAAAAATACTTATAGTCAATGGCTCAGCTAAAATTTTGGAATGATGAGAGATTGGGCTTAAACTCAGGTACATTAAAAATTCACAAAATTCGAGAGGATAGGGGAGGGAGTGCGAGGATAGTTCCATGACAGAATAACACAAACCCAATAGTTCCTTTTTACTCGTATTTCAAACATTTTCTTGTGATTGTAACTTTCTAGATAATATGTATTTAGTTAATATTTATAATTGTGGGTCTATTTGTGTTGATACTCGACCGATACCTTCATCTGAAACATTTGTATAAGATAAACATTTGTTAGATGATATTCTGTAATGGTAGGAATGTTAGACTTTTTTAATTGTTAAAATTCGGTTTGGCATTTTAAAATTCACACAATTTTATAGTTGGTATTGTTTGTATATAAACATTTCTATTTGTTTGTGTTTAATTTCAAAATGTTTTTTGTCGTTTTTGTAAATGAATTACAATTTTATTTAGTTTAGTGTGAAAATCTTGTCCAAGTACAATCTGTTATCAATGTATGGTAGCTATAGCTGATTTTATGCTACAGATTGGATTTTAATTTTGCACTAAGACCAATTTCTATACATTTGATATTTTAAACTTTCACTTATCGGAAATATCTGTCCTAGAGGTGTATTCTTACTTTGTAAAACTAATGATATTTCTAATGAGGTAAATAATAACTCACATTTAAAACTTCACAAATCAACATATATATTTTGACAGCTGTTTCACAATTAGGTATATATTTCTAATGGCATACATGATGAATTGGAAAGGTTATTGAAATGTTTTTGAATCGGTTTTTTTTATTTTTAAATTTCACATTTTTAATTTCGTAGGAGACGTAGAAACTCTTCAAAAGACAAAGGGAGACATCCGATCTTCCCAATAGTGTGAGATTCTTACAAGGATTCAGGAATGGTTTTTCATGTGCTAAACTATATAATACATTCAAAATTTAGTTTGAAATACCTGATATAGATGGCAGCAAATATGCAAGGACAAATGTATTGATCGCTGTGATACCTATAGTACAACTGTTTCCTAACAGGTAGATGTTGGTATTAGGTTCAGTCATTAGGTTCAGGTAAAGAGTTTAAAAACTTTACACAAACTTTTTCGCAGACATATACCGAAATATATAAAATCAAAAAAATATATTTTATATTGTTCAAAATTACATGAAAAACACAATTCAATAAATTAAATAATTTAAGCTTAATTAATTAATTAATTCAAACTAAATGATACATTTAAAATTAATATAAGTATACAGGGTGATTAAAAATTATGTCGTGTAGTGCCGTAAAATAGTTCTGTATGTAAAAATAAAAATTCCTACACACTTATGTATTTTTTTTCCGTCAACTTTGAAGGTTATTCTTCAAAAGACACCGGAAATCCGTTACTCCCATTAGTGACTGCTTAGAACAAGAGAATGGGAAAGTACTTCTATAACTTTTCAGAGCATCTTCCAGTACTCCTTCGGTATCCACTTTCTTACCTAGTAACTTAAATTTCCTGCCATTATAGAAGCCTACTAACTATGAGTTGTAAATAGGGTTAGAATTAATCAATAAATTAATAAACAAAACCAACTGTTACATTTAATTGTTGCTATAACATGTGATGAAGACACAACACTGCTCCATTAGGTTCAACTGTTAACCTATATATTATGAGCACACTTTTATATTTATGTACAGGGTGTTTCAAAGAGACCGCTAATTTTAATTAATATGTCGGAAATATGAAACACTATACAAACTTTAAACTTTATAGTTATGTTACATACATAGAATAATAAAGTATCCTAGAGTTTATTTTGTTTTTATGGTCAAACAAAACAAAATGGTGGAATAACAAAAAATATCATTAATCTTCTATATAGAACCACTTTCTCGTAAAATTAAAATGTGCAATAATATCTGTCGAATCTCATCTGAAAATTTCTGCTAGAAGATGTGACAAATGTGAACCCATTGCCAATCCTTCTATTTGTTGATAATATTTATCGTTAAATTTTAAATAATTTTGACTAATGCAAATTTCTATGGCTGTTTTTTTTTGCATTACTAAGTTCTGTATCACCATTGGTATCGCTAATTATGTCATTGACGATGTTTTTTATTCGTTAATAGGTAGACTATAATTGTGAAAAGACTTTTAAGATCGAAAGATAAAATTTTAAGATTAGAAGGTATAGTAACATTTACAATTTTATTAATTAAATCTAAAGAATTCTTAATACTATATTTAGATGTAAAAATAGTGCAATTTTAAATACAGTTGACTTTTTGGGCCAATTTATAAGTAGGAGCATTGTTAAATGATACTACGGGACGAACAGGAATTGTTAATCTGGGTGGTTGGGGGTTCATAACGCTCAAGTATTGGCAAACGTTATTTGGGAACAACTTAGTACAATTCTTAATGTAGTTATTTACTATAATTACAAGTAGGATCACTTTTAATATTTTAAAAGAGGAATTATCATTCAGGATATCATCAACTTTACAAAAATAATTAACTTTATCCAAAATAACAACTGATTTGCCTTTATCGGCTTTAGAAATAACAAGGTTGTTGTCTGTCACTTTGTTTTGTATTTGCTTAATAATATTAACTAGTGTTAAAATAACACATATTAGGAAGACTCTTAACAGTATCACCAATTATATTTGAACATAAATATTTAATATTAACATCTAATTTATTTATAGATTCAATATCTACAGAAAGAGTTTCAAAATTGCTATTTTTAAAGAAGATCGGGGTTGTATTTAAGACCTTTGTTAAGAATGTTCATTTCTTTATTACCGTATCGAAACTAATATTAGATAAGTTAGTTAATAACTCTATTATTGGTGTTTAGAAAACATATGCTGGCAATCTTGTATCTACACTAGTATTCACATCCCTCTCCTTTATCTTTCCAACTTCTTTGAGCAACTTTTGTTCTCTTCCGACCCTAGCTCTGTTAGGGATCACTATTCTATGCTTTTTCAGACAAGGCGATGATGACATCGATGGTTTTTCGCGTTAAAACCACAAAAAGTTGATTGGCGCCATCAAGTTACTTACCCAGCTCCAGTAATACCAACGACTACATAAATACTATAAGACACGACATAGGATAGGGAAATAGTCTACGCTTTACGGGTGCTGTTCGTCACAAGTTTGACACACAGCTATCAGAAAGCGCTAGCAGCAGGTGCTTGACTGTACGCATCCCACTTGGTTGAGACTGTACAACTGTTGACCTCTCTCTCACAAACCTTCTCACTTACTTCCGTCAGCATAGTCAGTGTTGTCAGTTCGTGCGCTGAGATAAGCGATTCTCGACCTTCCCTCGCATCTCTGGTCCCATATGTGGCATCAGTGCGTTTTCTCTTACCCACCTGAAACATTGTTTGACCGTAGAGCCACTTAGCGCCAGTCACATCAACTTCAGATTCTCTAGCAGAGCGACCTAGCGGGTATTGGACAACTCAAGAATAAGCGTAGAATATTTAACATGGCCATGTCGTGTCTTATAGTATTTATGTAGTCATTGGTAATACAAGCAGATCCTCTGAATCTGATTCCCAAAAATTGTTTTCTTGGAACTTGAAAGAAAGTTAAACTCCATTGGTAGATTAAAGGGTCTTCGATGAATAGGATATTTTTCTTTAAAACATTTTTACGCAGGTTACATCGTGATTTATTATTTATATCACAACTTTCTTGATGTCGGCCGGGCTCTAACGAGCATTAAAAATGTGTATATATTTAACAAATTCCACTCGTGTCGTGACTCATCCCTGTGGGATCTCGTAACTATGCAATTGTCACACTTTTTGAGATTCTGATTCGAAATTACATTTTTGACAATAACTTCGCTATTTGTTATCGTAGTATGGTGGAGTTGTTACCATTACATGCGGAAATAAAATCTGTAAATTTGTATCTAATTTAGTGTGTTGTGGGTTGAATAATATAAGAGATATGGACAAAAACTGTTTAAAACGCCCGATATAATGGTATTTTTAATTGTTTAATTTTAAATAGGAGCACATTTTAGACCCCTCTATAGGGGGATTTCAAGTTTCTATGTTGATCTTTGTGGTTGCTATCGTGCGTATGTAGACTACAGACGTTTGGTATTTGAGATAAATCATTCAATTCATATATAGTTTGCTGCTAAAACACGATCTTTTTTCAATTAATTTTGTTCCTAACCTATAAGTTGATTTATATATTACATGGCGTTTCTTTAATGTAAATGGTGGTTATATGGCTCAAATTAAAGAAAAAAGTTCCTATAAACATATATCCTGAAACACTTCTTTTACCAGTTGTCCTTCATTTTGTTTATTTTTACTAAATAACTTTTTATCTCTAGAACGGCGTAACCGATTGAGTTGAAATTTTCCACGGTAGTCATCAATGTAAGGACCTAGTTTGAAAAAAAAATCAACTTGTTCCAATAATCCGTTTCAAAATGGCGATCATTTTAATATATTTAATAAAAATAATTAATATCGTTTTTTTTTATTTAAATTTTTTAATTTAATTTAAATTTGAAACAAATTACTGGAACTAGTTGTTTTTATTTTATTTTTTTCAAACCAGGTCTTTACAACGATGACTACCGTTGAAAATTTCAACTAAATCAGTTAGCACACTCTAGGATAAAAATGATTTAATAAAAAAAAAATGACAATTTTTTTTTTATTGAAATAAAAAATGCAGATAGCTGGTAAAAGAAGAATTTCAGGACATATGTTTATATTATGTTTTTTTCTTTATTTTGAGCTATATAATCACCACTTACATAAATTATCTCCACGCATTACAGAAACATTCCATATAATAGATTGAAATAGAGTGAACAAGTAGTACAACAATCAGTCAATTTCGCTTTTGAAGTGAAAACTTCTACTGGCTCGATGGGTATTTTTTTGGTTGGATGTTTTAATGAAATCTTGCGTCACGCACATGTTACTTCACCGTACCTCACTCGAAACAAGTATACTGGATGTCCCACCTAAAATGTTACAATGGCTAACTTTTGAATTTAAAATATGATAAGAGTACTTTAAATGGGGAACCTTCCTTTCTTTTAAACGTAATTGTAAATCCTGTAAAATGTGATAATTTTCCAATATGGCGGCCAACCTAAAAATTTGTTATGGAACTCCTCAGAGAATGGAGATGACAAATTATAAATTTAAACATTGTTATTGTATTCCTACTTTCATTTCTCTTTTTTTTAAAATAGGAAACAAAACTTCAGGAACAAGTTAACAATGAATTACTTATTATGACTATCTAATAATTAATTATGTCCATCTTCATGGTAAACTAATACTGAGTCCAATTGCGACTACGTAATTCTGAATATTAAATTTAAAACAATAGAGTTCCTACAAGTTTTTGCATTAGCATTCGTATATAATTACATAAACTTTGAAGTAAATAACGCTCTCTTTCAATGCATTAGCTGCCATCTGGGAGTTACAGTTTGAACTACCACATGTTTGTATCTGACAAGTGCTGCTAATCAATACTTTTAAATCTATCCCTAGTTTTCAAATATATCAAACTAACGTAGCTTAAATAATAAATACAATTTTATTTATTTATCCTTGTCCCTATTAACGTAATAAATATAATAATTGAAGTTATTTTTAGATCACTTCCTAATCAATATATTTTATCTTACATTTTCTTAAATTAAAACGTGGTTTTTAGTCAAACCAAATAGAGTACACCGTGTTTGGAAGAGTTCCTCAATAAATCTATAATACTAAATGATAACATTTATATGATAATTACCCTTTTACTTAGAGCTCAACATCTTTAAAATTACTTACTGGAACTATATTCTACCACACCTGCTGTTATGATATTACCACTATTCACACTTGCTGATCTAGTATTCATTACCATTGCCACTTCACTAAAACTTTATTCCATCACACAACTGCTAATGTTATAACCCCTCCCCCGCCTAATACCTCTCCACTGAAGCTATATTCCACTACTACCACTCCAATAGAGCTATTTCCACTACTACCTCTCCACTGAAGCTATATTCCACTACTACCTCTCCACTGGAGCTATATTCCACTACTACCTCTCCACTGAAGCTATATTCCACTACTACCTCTCCACTGGAGTTATATTCCACTACTACCTCACCACTGGAGCTATATTCCACTACTACCTCATTACTGGAGTTATATTCCTCTACTACCTCTCCACTGAAGCTATATTCCACTACTACCTCTCCACTGGAGTTATATTCCACTACTACCTCATCACTGGAGTTATATTCCACTACTACCTCACCACTGAAGCTATATTCCACTACTACCTCATCACTGGAGTTATATTCCACTACTACCTCTCCACTGAAGCTATATTCCACTACTACCTCTCCACTGGAGTTATATTCCACTACTACCTCTCCACTGAAGCTATATTCCACTACTACCTCATCACTGGAGTTATATTCCACTACTACCTCTCCACTGAAGCTATATTCCACTACTACCTCATCACTGGAGTTATATTCCACTACTACCTCATCACTGGAGTTATATTCCACTACTACCTCTCCACTGAAGCTATATTCCACTACTACCTCATCACTGGAGTTATATTCCACTACTACCTCATCACTGGAGTTATATTCCACTACTACCTCTCCACTGAAGCTATATTCCACTTCTACCTCTCCACTGGAGTTATATTCCACTACCACCACTCCAATGGAGCTTTATTCCACTATTACCTCACCACTGAAGTTATATTCCACTACCACCACTCCACTGAAGCTATATTCCACTACTACCTCTCCACTGGAGTTATATTTCACTACCACCACTCCAATGGAGCTTTATTCCACTATTACCTCACCACTGAAGTTATATTCCACTACCACAACTCCACTGAAGCTATATTCCACTACTACTTCTCCACTGGAGTTATATTCCACTACTACTTCTCCACTGGAGCTATATTCCACTACTACCTCTCCACTGAAGCTATATTCCACTACTACCTCTCCACTGGAGTTATATTCCACTACTACCTCACCACTGGAGCTATATTCCACTACTACCTCATCACTGGAGTTATATTCCACTACTACCTCTCCACTGAAGCTATATTCCACTACTACCTCTCCACTGGAGTTATATTCCTCTACTACCTCTCCACTGAAGCTATATTCCACTACTACCTCATCACTGGAGTTATATTCCACTACTACCTCTCCACTGAAGCTATATTCCACTACTACCTCTCCACTGGAGTTATATTCCTCTACTACCTCTCCACTGAAGCTATATTCCACTACTACCTCATCACTGGAGTTATATTCCACTACTACCTCTCCACTGAAGCTATATTCCACTACTACCTCTCCACTGGAGTTATATTCCTCTACTACCTCTCCACTGAAGCTATATTCCACTACTACCTCATCACTGGAGTTATATTTCACTACTACCTCTCCACTGAAGCTATATTCCACTACTACCTCTCCACTGGAGTTATATTCCACTACCACCACTCCAATGGAGCTTTATTCCACTATTACCTCACCACACCACTGAAGTTATATTCCACTACCACCACTCCACTGGAGCTATATTCCACTACTACCTCTCCACTGGAGTTATATTCCACTACTACCTCATCACTGGAGTTATATTCCACTACTACCTCTCCACTGAAGCTATATTCCACTACCACCACTCCACTGGAGTTATATTCCACTACTACCTCATCACTGGAGTTATATTCCACTACTACCTCACCACTGAAGCTATATTCCACTACTACCTCTCCACTGGAGTTATATTCCACTACCACCACTCCAATGGAGCTTTATTAAACTATTACCTCACCACACCACTGAAGTTATATTCCACTACCACCACTCCACTGAAGCTATATTCCACTACTACCTCTCCACTGGAGTTATATTCCACTACTACCTCATCACTGGAGTTATATTCCACTACTACCTCTCCACTGAAGCTATATTCCACTACTACCTCTCCACTGGAGTTATATTCCACTACTACCTCATCACTGGAGTTATATTCCACTACTACCTCACCACTGAAGCTATATTCCACTACTACCTCATCACTGGAGTTATATTCCACTACTACCTCTCCACTGAAGCTATATTCCACTACTACCTCTCCACTGGAGTTATATTCCACTACTACCTCTCCACTGAAGCTATATTCCACTACTACCTCATCACTGGAGTTATATTCCACTACTACCTCTCCACTGAAGCTATATTCCACTACTACCTCATCACTGGAGTTATATTCCACTACTACCTCATCACTGGAGTTATATTCCACTACTACCTCTCCACTGAAGCTATATTCCACTACTACCTCATCACTGGAGTTATATTCCACTACTACCTCATCACTGGAGTTATATTCCACTACTACCTCTCCACTGAAGCTATATTCCACTACTACCTCATCACTGGAGTTATATTCCACTACTACCTCATCACTGGAGTTATATTCCACTACTACCTCTCCACTGAAGCTATATTCCACTTCTACCTCTCCACTGGAGTTATATTCCACTACCACCACTCCAATGGAGCTTTATTCCACTATTACCTCACCACTGAAGTTATATTCCACTACCACCACTCCACTGAAGCTATATTCCACTACTACCTCTCCACTGGAGTTATATTTCACTACCACCACTCCAATGGAGCTTTATTCCACTATTACCTCACCACTGAAGTTATATTCCACTACCACAACTCCACTGAAGCTATATTCCACTACTACTTCTCCACTGGAGTTATATTCCACTACTACTTCTCCACTGGAGCTATATTCCACTACTACCTCTCCACTGAAGCTATATTCCACTACTACCTCTCCACTGGAGTTATATTCCACTACTACCTCACCACTGGAGCTATATTCCACTACTACCTCATCACTGGAGTTATATTCCACTACTACCTCTCCACTGAAGCTATATTCCACTACTACCTCTCCACTGGAGTTATATTCCTCTACTACCTCTCCACTGAAGCTATATTCCACTACTACCTCATCACTGGAGTTATATTCCACTACTACCTCTCCACTGAAGCTATATTCCACTACTACCTCTCCACTGGAGTTATATTCCTCTACTACCTCTCCACTGAAGCTATATTCCACTACTACCTCATCACTGGAGTTATATTCCACTACTACCTCTCCACTGAAGCTATATTCCACTACTACCTCTCCACTGGAGTTATATTCCTCTACTACCTCTCCACTGAAGCTATATTCCACTACTACCTCATCACTGGAGTTATATTTCACTACTACCTCTCCACTGAAGCTATATTCCACTACTACCTCTCCACTGGAGTTATATTCCACTACCACCACTCCAATGGAGCTTTATTCCACTATTACCTCACCACACCACTGAAGTTATATTCCACTACCACCACTCCACTGGAGCTATATTCCACTACTACCTCTCCACTGGAGTTATATTCCACTACTACCTCATCACTGGAGTTATATTCCACTACTACCTCTCCACTGAAGCTATATTCCACTACCACCACTCCACTGGAGTTATATTCCACTACTACCTCATCACTGGAGTTATATTCCACTACTACCTCACCACTGAAGCTATATTCCACTACTACCTCTCCACTGGAGTTATATTCCACTACCACCACTCCAATGGAGCTTTATTAAACTATTACCTCACCACACCACTGAAGTTATATTCCACTACCACCACTCCACTGAAGCTATATTCCACTACTACCTCTCCACTGGAGTTATATTCCACTACTACCTCATCACTGGAGTTATATTCCACTACTACCTCTCCACTGAAGCTATATTCCACTACTACCTCTCCACTGGAGTTATATTCCACTACTACCTCATCACTGGAGTTATATTCCACTACTACCTCACCACTGAAGCTATATTCCACTACTACCTCTCCACTGGAGTTATATTCCACTACCACCACTCCAATGGAGCTTTATTCCACTATTACCTCAACACACCACTGAAGTTATATTCCACTACCACCACTCCACTGAAGCTATATTCCACTACTACCTCTCCACTGGAGTTATATTCCACTACTACCTCATCACAGGAGTTATATTCCACTACTACCTCACCACTGAAGCTATATTCCACTACTACCTCTCCACTGGAGTTATATTCCACTACCACCACTCCAATGGAGCTTTCTTCCACTATTACCTCACCACACCACTGAAGTTATATTCCACTACCACCACTCCACTGAAGCTATATTCCACTACTACCTCTCCACTGGAGTTATATTCCACTACTACCTCATCACTGGAGTTATATTCCACTACTACCTCTCCACTGAAGCTATATTCCACTACTACCTGTCCACTGGAGTTATATTCCACTACACCTCATCACTAGAGTTATATTCCACTACTACCTCACCACTGAAGCTATATTCCACTACTACCTCATCACTGGAGTTATATTCCACTACCACCACTCCAATGGAGCTTTATTCCACTATTACCTCACCACACCACTGAAGTTATATTCCACTACCACCACTCCACTGAAGCTATATTCCACTACTACCTCTCCACTGGAGTTATATTCCACTACTACCTCATCACTGGAGTTATATTCCACTACTACCTCACCACTGAAGCTATATTCCACTACTACCTCTCCACTGAAGCTTTATTCCACTTCTACCTCTCCACTGGAGTTATATTCCACTACCACCACTCCAATGGAGCTTTATTCCACTATTACCTCACCACTGAAGTTATATTCCACTACCACCACTCCACTGAAGCTATATTCCACTACTACCTCTCCACTGGAGTTATATTCCACTACCACCACTCCAATGGAGCTTTATTCCACTATTACCTCACCACTGAAGTTATATTCCACTACCACCACTCCACTGAAGCTATATTCCACTACTATCTCTCCACTGGAGTTATATTCCACTACCACCACTCCAATGGAGCTTTATTCCACTATTACCTCACCACTGGAGCTATATTTAACTACTATCTCTACACTGGAGCTTCCCCCATCTCCGGCACTTCCTGATTTTGTATCTATCTCCAGTATCACTCTTTAATAGTTATATTTCACCAATCTCCTGCTATTGTGTTTTAACACACCTCCTAATGTATAGTCCACCACACCTCCTGTTGTTCTTTCCACCCCACCTCCTGAAGTTGTGTCCATCACCAATATCACTCTTTAAGAGTTATATTTCACCAATCTCCTGATTTTGTATTTTAACACACCTCCTGATGTATAGTCCACCACACCTCCTGTTGTTGTTTCCACCCCACCTCCGTCACCTCCTGATGTTGTATTCAATCACCAGTATCACTCTTTAAGAGTTATATTTCACCAATCTCCTGATTTTGTATTTTAACACACCTCCTGATGTATAGTCCACCACACCTCCTGATGTTGTTTCCACCCCACCTCCGTCACCTCCTGATGTTGTATTCAATCACCAGTATCACTCTTTAAGAGTTATATTTCACCAATCTCCTGATTTTGTATTTTAACACACCTCCTGATGTATAGTCCACCACACCTCCTGATGTTGTTTCCACCCCACCTCCGTCACCTCCTGATGTTGTATTCAATCACAAGTATCACTCTTTAAGAGTTATATTTCACCAATCTCCTGATATTGTATTTTAACACACCTCCTGATGTATAGTCCACCACACCTCCTGACATTGTATTCTATCACCAGTACCACTCCAATAGATCTATGTTCCACCAAACCCAGCACCACCATAAAAAGTAACATAAGTAGCTCCTCTATATTTAAACCCCAAAAGGTTTCTTGGGCTTTGTAGGAGGTGTTATTCTTATATTGGTAGACCTAAATATCTTGCCGAGTAAACATAGGGGTAAATTTGTTTAGGAGATTTATTGCGCAGGTTTTCTGGCCCTCGTAATTAAAATATCACTACTTGCTTGATGTGGACTGGGTACAAATGAACCTTGTAGATCTGTATATTTTGTACATTCAGTGTCTCGACCCTGCTCGTCTTCATAGCTATACATACTTGTAGGAGCCTTCATCAGCTATGCTCGTGTTGGTGACTCAGCCTCGCGGATATCGTAACTATATCAATATCACATTTTCTTGAAATGTCGAGCATCTAAATTGCTTTTTTTCTACAATTACTTTGTTATTTATCGTCGTACAATTACATGCATAAATGAAATCTGTAATTTTTATCGAATTTATATATTATAACTTGTTCAACACACGAGAAAGACAAAAATGGTTTAAAATAGGCCTCTATGTGAGCACACTAGAATCCGTTATAGCAAATTACATGTTCCTATCTTAATTACGCGATTACGTACAGAAAACAGAGGATTTATGATATATTGGAGATCTTTTTTGGTTCGCTGATGCCTGAAATGTGAGATCAGTCTAAAAACGAAGTTTGATATTTTGTGTGATTAATAAACTTACCTAAGTATACTGGTTAAACAAAACTTAGTTAAAATGATAAGTTTAAAAAATTAATACTTTGTTTCTATAGTCTAAATAAAATACTTTCCTCCCCATCAGTATTGTCTGAAAGATCTGCTTAGTCAGTAAGTCTGATTAAGACTTCTCAGACAATGATATTTCAGTACTCGTCCTTATGATAGACGAATGTCATCGCGCTCCGCGAGTAAGGAAGACAACCCTTTAGACCACCTGGTGTTGCAGCTGTTGTAGTGTTCTGGTCATTATCCTTTCACCCCTGGGCATAGCTTGACCTAATTGCGTCTATGATTGGTTGGGAATATAACAAGCACACAACCCACTTTTATTTTGGTGGTGGAAGTAAACCATGGAATACTAGTTTCATTTTTATTTCTCATTATGAGCTACATGAAAATTGTATACTAGAAAATTAAACTAATAAAATCTACAGAAATAGAGCCGATAAACCCAAGACTCAGACACAAAGATGAAAATTTTAAACACAATTTGTAAAAAAGAGAGCAACCTAAAAGCTACATACAAGTTGAAGTTATAAATAGGGTGTTTCCAAACTTCATGATATAGACCCTTGGGTCAAAATAAGTAGAAAAGTCCCTTTGAACATATTGTTTAGTTTTCGGTTTGTTCACCATTTTCTGTTTAAAAAATATATTTTTTTGAAAATAAATTAGATATCGAATCCAAATTTGCTATACATATTTTTTATGTAATCTTTTATTAAAGTATCAAAAACTGGGATTTCATTTTGCATGTTTTCAAAATGGCAGCAGTTTTAATTTTTTTAAATATACAATAGTCTATATCAAAACTATAAAATTTACAAAATGCCAATTTTTTTCTTTTTTTAATGCGAATCAAAATGAGTTTTGTAATTTTTCAGTAGCCTAAATAATAACCGAGTTGTCAAAAAACTGAAAACATAATTCCTTAGTAAATACAGTATAACAAACACACAGAACTAGCCTAAAACCAAAATATTTTTAAATTATGGTATTTTTAATAGTAATAGTAGTCAATTAATCATTTATTGCTTTTGTTTTAAATAGATCGGACGAAGAATTCGGAGTCCGATTTATTTTAAACAAAACTGTTTAATTTGAAATTAAAGATTCTAGGAAAATTTCTATTAAATATTTTTTGCAAGTTCATCACCTACAATTGAATTTAGAAAATTTTATATGGTGACCATCTTGAAATGAATTAACATAATATTATGAGGTTGGTTACTTTAAAATAATTAGACATTTACGTTACCAACTGGTATGCCAAATATCATTTTATTACAACAAACTCTTTTTAAAATATTATTTTTTTATTAAAATGTATAAAATGGAGCTAGCTGGTAAACTAAGTAATGGATTTTAATATTACTATTTAAAAAACATCATAATTCTAAAAATTTGGTTTAGGCTAATCTTGGTATTGTTGAAAATATAAAAAAATTTAGCTTTATTACGGAATTTATCATTTAAATAGCATGCCTATTATGGATAAATAACATGTTTCACAACAAAACATAATTTTATTTTGTTGTTTCGCTTGAAAACTATAAAAATTTTAGGTTATGTTATAAAATGTTTACTTTATTTATGTGGATTCACGTTATGTTGTGATTGATTAAATCTGTCGAAATTAAAAGGTTTAAATAATCAAATATGTTTTATTTGGGAACTTATAACAGCTGTTTTTAAATATTTTTAGGTTAACTTATACAGTCAGTATTTTATTTGTGCGGATTCACGTTATGTTCTAATTGATTGCTTATATCTCGCAAAATAAACGGTTTATATGGCTCATTGTTATGTCTGACAATCGAGTGGGAGCTTATTCTTAAACAATATAAAACAAAATTCCGCCCCCAGGATGACCAGGTGGAAATCGTCGAACACTTACTGGTCGACGAGAAAATGTCAATGACAGAAATCTAAAGGTACTGAATATTTAAGTAAACCAATAGAGGCAAGTTTTTGATGGCAACGTGTAACTATGACCTTCAGATCATTTTAAAAATTGTACGTTTATTTGAATCGACCTCAAATTTATTTCTTTATTTTGGTTTGGCCTCGGGATGATTGACCCAATTCAGGAAACTTAATAGCTGGTGCTTTATTTTCTGTATAAATTATTTGTGTTATATTTTGTACTGTAAATAATTATGTATTATTTAGAATTTGATAAAATTTGTACTTTTTTGCTTTTTACAATGTACAATGAGGGGTTAAATAAAATAATAATATTAACAATCCATATTTTGTTGTAGGTGATCTTTCTGATGAATGTAGATATTTCAGTCTTTTTATGGCTATACAATAATATTTCAAGTGAAAAATATACGACCTAGACTGGGAATCGAACTCAGGACCTTTGGCTTTACGTGCCAATGCTCTACCAACTGATCTATCCTAGTCGCTTCCCAGCACAGGGCGTAGACTTCTTAATTAAGCAATTAAACTTAAATTCAAGTAACACTTGCAACACAATTCAACACTTGCTAGTAAAAACGTATAAGCGGAAAAATCAAATTATTTAAAAAATCAATTTTTATGGCTCATTGTGAGATTGGCAAAACGTCACTGTGTTGTTACAAAGGAAGCGTAAGGATAGATATTCCTCAGGGCCATCCAGACTTACAAAATATAATTACAAGTCATTCAGATTATCTGGAAAACATCGGGAGCTACATACAACGTAGGCCTACTGTCCATCGCTTCATTTGGAGCCGATAGTGAAATGCCACCGAGTGTGGCCTCCTTACTGTTTTAGAATACACGGTGTCGCCTACCACAAAATAACACTTTAGAAACGCTTCTAGGTGTTCTGCCAGCCTTCGGTCATAGATTTGAACCATCTTACAAATAGAGGAAGAAACATGACACACTTTGTATTCTCCATCATGTTCTGAAAGACTGCAAAAACCTATACATCGACTCATATAAACAAATACGAGGAATAGAAGAAGAGGGTTAAAATTCTGAACTGAAAACGACTAGTTTGTATAATTTTGGCTAATAATAAACAATAATGAATTGATATTAAATGTTGAGCTTTAACTTATGAGAAAAATTATACAGTATAACAAACACACAGAACACAATTCTCATAAAAAAATACGCCCAAGTATCAGACGCGTTTCAACGACAAGGTCGTCCTCTTCAGTGATACACGAGGTACACAAATCAAACTATAACTCAAACTATAACCAATCAACTATAACACTAGTTAGGCTATATTGATTGGTGTAGCTCGTGTATCACTGAAGAGGACGACCTTGTCGTTGAAACGCGTCTGATACTTAGGCGTATTTTTTTTATG
Organism: Aphrophora alni; assembly: GCA_963513935.1. NCBI lineage: Eukaryota > Metazoa > Arthropoda > Insecta > Hemiptera > Aphrophoridae > Aphrophora > Aphrophora alni. The sequence goes on from OY740768.1 coordinate 147,089,234, forward strand.
AGAATTGTGTTCTGTGTGTTTGTTATACTGAATAATGAATTGAAAAAAGTCAAAAGTTTAGCATTGTTGAAGCAGTTAAGTTCACTCAATATTCCTACTCAGAACTGCCCTATGATATTCAAATGTTGGCAACACTGGTAACTTTTAATATTACCATCAAGTGACTATTGTCAAAGTAAATATTTTAAATATTGTCTTAATATTTACTAGAAAAACTCTCTAAAGTGGAGTAACGCAAGTGCCTACACTCCATTGGTGTATTTTTAGAAACTGCTAAAAGCAGTTGCAAAGGATGTTTCCAGTTGGAGCACGTACAATCATTTTTAACGAATCTTGATATTTCTAAAAACAAATCTATTGATATCCGGGTGTTAGTTTGTAGGGTTTTTTTTATAACCGATACCAAGTCACTGATACAGAGTCACAGATACGAGCGTAACAGTTTAATATGAAGATTGTAAGGCCCTAGCTGACGTCTACAAAGTATTGATGTACACAATTAATAGGGTTAGAAAATCTGTATTTAGTTTGTGGTAACTAAACTGCGTTTAGTTATTACAGTTTGGATGGACCGATTTTCATGAATTTGTACTTGTTCATTTCTAGCCTAAGATTCTTCTATTTGAGTTTTTAAAATACCGAAACGCGTCTTGAGAACAAGACAAATAAAGTCACATGACGGAACAAATGAGGTAATTTATTACTACATATTAATTGGTAATCATTATTGACTTGGACACCAACAATGAACATTAGAACTTTAAAATACCCCTATATTTATTGATCACAGTTTACGATGTAAGGTTTGGTACAGTAATTGCAAAATAATCTGACGTCCGTTTTTAGGTTAATCCTTACATTTCATGTAAAAAAAACAAACGAAAATATCCATAAATATCCATTTCGGAGCGATAAAATAATTAATTTCTCAAAATCGGTTATACCGATTTCTTTCAAACTTTAATGAAATATGAAGATTAATAATCCAAACTCGTTTACAATATCTAAAATTAAAAAAATTATCCTTTATGAAAAATTAAAAAAAACGAAACTGGACCCCCGCTGTAGTAAGCTATGTAAGTTTACACCCTTATTTCAATATATATTTTTGAAAGTAGCTTATTTTTTATTGACACCTCCCTTACATTTTTGAAGATTACTTTTGGTTCGTTTCTATGGTTTTAGGGATGGGACTGTGAAAAGTTTGTGCGAAGTTTTTGTACTGTTTATTATAAAACTTGTACAAGTTTAAATAATTAAAAAAAATAGGCATTCTTCTCTTGATTTTATTAGTTCATTATAAGTATTATAATTACCAGTTTATTCTTATCACGTATTTGATCTTAGGGTAACAAGTATTCTAATTATACAAAATAGTTTCCCAGGCTTCCCACAGGATTAAACGTAGCTTTTTTGTCAGTCTGTAATTTTTTCATCTAAACCTTTATTTTAAGAGTGGATCCCATTAAATTTTTTTTGACGAATACTTCCGTATTGACTATTGCACTCGGGCGGGAGAACCCCACCTGCAGTGCCCGCTCTACGTAACTTTGCATGAGACTAGACTGCGCTCTCACGGATTTTCCCTTTAATTATTCACAACAAAAAACAAAGCTGAGTTTTTTTGTCCTACGCTCATCTTTTACTTTGGAACAGCAGTCTTGAATGTTAATAGAGGCTTAGACTTGTTAAAAAAACAGAACAGGGGATTGGAGAAGAATGCAAATCGTACGGACAACTCCGAGTAAATTATCATGCGTGCTTTGCATAAGTTATCGTAAATTATGTTGTTCGCTAATTAATTTTGATCCTAAAAACTACTTTTTAAGAGTCTCTTATATAACTTTTGCTTACCACCTCTATATTATGCAGCCCTCTAACCGTAATCCCCAAAAGTTGGTATATTGCTTTGTATGAAATGGTAGATCAAGACACTTCGCTCGTGACATCTCGGCTCTAAGCTGTAGATATGTGAAGTAGATTCGTATAGTTACGAGATCAGTCAGGGTCGAGTCTCTAATACGAGCGTAGCGAGTGGCGACTTTTGATACATACAGTAGACATCTACGAGTACCGGTAGGTTAGGTTAGGTTAGGTTAGGTTAGGTTAGGTTAGGTTAAGTTAGGTTAGGTAAGGTTAGGTTAGGTTAGGTTAGGTTAGGTTAGGTTAGGTTAGGTTAGGTTAGGTTAGGTTAGATCGTCAAGAAAGATATGCACAATTACAACGTCCGAGAAATGAACTTTTGGGCGTTACATTTAGAGAATCTGGTTAGGTTAGGTTAGGTTAGGTTAGCTTAGGTTAGGTTAGGTTAGGTTAGGTTAGGTTAGGTTAGATCGTCAAGAAAGATATGCACAATTACAACGTCCGAGAAATGAACTTTTGGGCGTTACATTTAGAGAATCAGGTTAGGTTAGGTTAGGTAAGATTAGGTTAGGTTAGGTTAGGTTAGGTTAGGTAAGGTTAGGTTAGGTTAGCTTAGGTTAGGTTAGGTTAGGTTAGGTTAGGTTAGGTTAGATCGTCAAGAAAGATATGCACAATTACAACGTCCGAGAAATGAACTTTTGGGCGTTACATTTAGAGAATCAGGTTAGGTTAGGTTAGGTAAGGTTAGGTTAGGTTAGGTTAGGTTAGGTTAGGTTAGGTTAGGTTAGATCGTCAAGAAAGATATGCACAATTACAACGTCCGAGAAATGAACTTTTGGGCGTTACATTTAGAGAATCTGGTTAGGTTAGGTTAGGTTAGGTTAGCTTAGGTTAGGTTAGGTTAGGTTAGGTTAGGTTAGGTTAGATCGTCAAGAAAGATATGCACAATTACAACGTCCGAGAAATGAACTTTTGGGTGTTACATTTAGAGAATCTGGTTAGGTTAGGTTTGGTTAGGTTAGGTTAGGTTAGGTTAGGTTAGGTTAGATCGTCAAGAAAGATATGCACAATTACAACGTCCGAGAAATGAACTTTTGGGCGTTACATTTAGAGAATCTGGTTAGGTTAGGTTAGGTTAGGTTAGCTTAGGTTAGGTTAGGTTAGGTTAGGTTAGGTTAGATCGTCAAGAAAGATATACACAATTACAACGTCCAAGAAATGAACTTTTGGGCGTTACATTTAGAGAATCTGGTTAGGTTAGGTTAGGTTAGGTTAGGTTAGGTTAGATCGTCAAGAAAGATATACACAATTACAACGTCCGAGAAATGAACTTTTGGGTGTTACATTTAGAGAATCTGGTTAGGTTAGGTTAGGTTAGGTTAGGTTAGGTTAGATCGTCAAGAAAGATATACACAATTACAACGTCCAAGAAATGAACTTTTGGGCGTTACATTTAGAGAATCTGGTTAGGTTAGGTTAGGTTAGGTTAGGTTAGGTTAGATCGTCAAGAAAGATATACACAATTACAACGTCCGAGAAATGAACTTTTGGGTGTTACATTTAGAGAATCTGGTTAGGTTAGGTTTGGTTAGGTTAGGTTAGGTTAGGTTAGGTTAGGTTAGATCGTCAAGAAAGATATGCACAATTACAACGTCCGAGAAATGAACTTTTGGGTGTTACATTTTAGAGAATCTGGTTAGGTTAGGTTAGGTTAGGTTAGCTTAGGTTAGGTTAGGTTAGGTTAGGTTAGGTTAGGTTAGGTTAGCTTAGGTTAGGTTAGGTTAGGTTAGGTTAGGTTAGGTTAGGTTAGGTTATATCGTCAAGATCGAAATATACACAATTACAACGTCCGAGAAATGAACTTTTGTTCGTTACATTTAGAGAATCTGCTTGTCTGATGGGGGCTGGGTAAGTACCATGATAGCTTTCATGATCATTAATTAAATGTTGTTTTTTCCTTTCCTTATAAAGTGACGTTGACGAGGAGGTTTTTCCCTTTAAAACAACAAAGACGTTGAAAAAACTACATTTATAAATAGTGTTTTAAATACAGTATTTTTTAATTTCACGGAAAAAGAAAGGTAGTTGGTCTAATTTTTAAATTATGTTTTCTACAATATTTGAACAGAATTTTTTTTTTTTTTTTTTTTTAGTGTTCTAAATATTTTAAAATTTCACGGAAAAAATAATGGTAGTTGGACTAATTTTTAAATTATGTTTTCTACAATATTTGAACAGAACTTTTTTTTTTTAATATTCTTTTATAAAAGTAACTACCTTGGTAATAATAAAAGATTGTTTCAATAAGACTCATTTCATTGAGTGAAATACAGCTGATTTGCAATTTTAAAAACTAAACAAATTCTTGAATAGAGTTACATTGAATACAGACCACCTATGGTTAAGATATTGGCGTCTCTACGTAATTAGGTTTATTGAAAATATGTATCTTGTACAGACAGAAAATAAAGTCTCTTTTCCGTCATATCAATTTCCGAATAAATGAATTACTTATACTACATTTTTTTGATGTTTTTTTAAATTTCAGCGGCCATAATGAATCCGCTATATTGGATTTGAGTTTTTTTAAATATCAACATGGTGTTTTAATATATGATTTAACATAGTTTTTCAACACAAAGTTCCGTGGCATAATATTTTTTTATATCTATTATTTACCTCCAGTTATTTAAAAAAATCTTTTTGGAATACTGCAAATTTAATGTTTTAATTTTATGAGACCTATGTCACTACACTTGACTTTGATTTTCATCTCAATGGAACATTTTTAAACTTATATTAAATCATAACACATTACAAAATGATTTTAAATTGATTTTTAAATAAGGAACCAAGACACCCATTATTAGTAACGAAAAATAGGTTGAGAATTGTACGAACCTAATTGCGTAGATGTCTATTGAGGTGAAAATTAAACTCTAGTTCAGTAATTTGGGTCTTACAATTTTAAAACATTAAATTTGTCGTATTATATATGTCTTACGGAAACAATTTATGGCGTTTTTTGATGGAACACTTTATGATTTTTTTCTTATTTTTGGGTATTTTTCGATATCTGTAACCGTTTAGGAGTTACAACTGCTCAAAGTGTTAAAATGCAAGGATTAAGTCGTTTAAGAAATAATAAAGTAAGTAAGTTTGAAAAGCGACATTTTTATTTTTTCTGGGTAAAAATAATCTTGACAATATTTTTACAAAATATAAGGTGTTTAATTGATAGTCTTTATTATGTTTTGCTGATTTTGACAAATTAGTTTCTATAAAAAGAAGTCGGTTAAAATTCCTCATCGATTTTGTACAAATTGTCTGCTAATTATCTAGAACACCTACTGGTTTACACAAGTTTGTAATTATTTCTAGATGCATTAGTCCTTGTGAATAAGGTATTACAGCTGAATGACGAATAATCTCTGGAACAAAGGAGAACTCATTTCACACAGTCTTTTAAACACAATCACAACTAGCTAACAACGAAACAATACTTTCAATAAACAGCTGATGGACGTTATTAGTTATAACAAAACAATCAGTGCTGCCATACACGTGATTCGGAGGGAAATCAAAATTTCCCTTTACTTTTAGATTTTCTCTTAAAAACAATTTATTCGTAATTCATAAGGTGTTAAAGAGATGGGATATGTCATTGGACGTTCTAGACAATTACCCGGAAACGATGATTTTTGTTTTCCATCGATAACTCTGTTATTCCTCGGCCTACAGAACAAATAAAAATAACAGTAGTGTTATTACAGATTTTACCCAAGCTCTAGTTTAAGTTTAACCTGAATTTGACTTAAAATTTAAAAAATCTTGCTGGAAAAACTTGAATTGGAAATTGTTGAATCATGGAAAAATACACACGAATAAAAAAGTCTCACAATATTGTTTTATGTTCACAATCACCATAAAGAAAATGTAGAACTGACTGCCATATTGGAAAAATGAGTGATGTGAAAAATTTAGTATTATCTCCAGTTTAAAACTTATCGAATGAAACAGCGGTCACATCTGTTTCAATCACTCTGTGGGTATTTAATAGTTTAGATGAGCCTTCTTATTACTTTTTGACGCCATCCATAATTCATTTGACTTTGATTCACAACTACCAAAGCAATATTCTTAGATCAAATTAGTTTTTGAGTGAGTGCTAAAATTTGTGCAATGATTTTCAACACTTTATTAAAAAACTTGCAGGAAATATAGTTAGGTGACTTTAAGATATTCCGTGTAGCTCTCTAATTTGTCTAAAAGCCTTTTTTAGTTCAAATTCAAAGTCCATTTATACGATGTCTAGATTCACACCGATCGCTTATGGTCTGACACAATTAGGTTTAATAAAGTTAAGATATATTCAAAACAATACTTATAATTAAGAAATAAAACTATTATAGTTCTAAAAACTAGGTTAAATATTAGAAACTTCAAGCTAGACAGAGTCTTCTGGCAGAAAACAGTAACACAAATCAGAGCTTAATACATTTTATTATTATTTCCACTTTTTATATTTTTTTGGTCTGTATAATGCACTGTTTAGTATCGATTACACCCTAACCAGCATCTTTGATAAATTGACAAAAAAAAAATGTTTTCTTTGGGCCCTTAGAGGCGAGATTGTAACAACTTTTAATTAAAATTATTTTAATCGATTTTGAGGTAAACGGAAATTCTAGTTTTACTAACAGTAAACCCTAATTATAATTTATTAAAAAATAAAAACGAAAAATGCTTCCAGATTTGATTAAAATTTGATAAAATAGTTCAACACATTTGGACCTAAAAAACCAAATGTTTAACAGACTATTTACAAAAGATTATTTATGACTTAATGGAACTCAAAAAGGATAATTTCAACGAGAAAACTAAAGTTACAATAAATAAAGAAAATAGGTAACCTAACCTAACCTAACCTAACCTAAAAAACCAAATGTTTAACGGACTATTTACAAAAGATTATAGAACGCAAAAAGGATAATTTCAACGAGAAAACTAAAGTTACAATAAATAAAGAAAACTATAATTTATCAGACTACTATTTATTTACGAGTTATAAGGATGGAGATATCCAATGACGCAACACGAATGGAAATAAAAAGAGAGAGAATGAAAGGGAGAGAGACGGATAACAGGTGATAATGAAAGCGTTTCTAAAGAACAAAACTGAACAGATGGTCTGCGTAACTCCTCCACTGCCATTGTTAGCCATACACGCTCTTTCAGTCATTTGTTACCAATTTGTATATCTGACTTTTATAAATTTGTTTTTAAAGAGGAAGGGGTTGTTAGATATTTAAATTTGTGTGTTTTTAGGTTTTACCAACTTTCCCTTATAAACTGATCAAGCATTTCGACGAGGTTTCACATGGTAGGCTACTTAAGCATTTCAAAAACATTTCTGTGACGACTGATTTACATGGAATGTTTTTGATAAGTCCCCTGAACTTTTTATGTTGTATTATTTGTGGGTTTTAAAAATTTTATACTACCTACCATTTTTCCAATATGGCGGCCTACTTTAAAATTTCTTATATAAATAGACTACATATTTTTTTTATAATGGTTTTCCACTCTGCACAAAATTTTTAAACTTTTTTTATCCTTGAATATTTTTTTATGTATAGATGTATCAAAATATACAAAACTATAAAAAAGTCTTACATTATTTGCAAAATTTAATAAATACCAACATAAAAATACGAATTTTTATAACAAATTTTAAAGTTGGTCTATAACAAAAGAGCGTTGGACCTTTAAACGGATATATCCATTTAATTAACGCATCAATACTTTGTTAGAAAAAATATGTTCCATGCCGAACATGAAATGATTCTTATAATTTAAGAGTTCCTATATTTCTGAACACTCTTTATACGTATCTGCAACTTATATATACTTATTATTTGCCATTTGTTTTTGTTTTTTAACATATTAACTTACTTCCAATAAACCTAACCTCACACTTAGAAAGTTGTAAAATTTACAAAACATTCCAGTCGAAATCATTCTCGATTCGTGTAGATTTTGTGTCTTAAAATACAAGGAATGCACTTCATTGTAAATACTTTAGAGGAATTCTTAGAATTCTCCTAATTGTCCTACTTTGCATCACGCTTTGACGAACGGGACGGGTACAATAAAACCACACGCTTGTGATTAAATCATCGATTGAATAAAAACGTCTGCTCTCGCATATTTGTCAATATTCAGGTTGGTGATCATTGCTTCATAATAATGAATATTCCTCAAACAACCAAATCGCTGGACGCCAATTTCGTTTTGAATTTTTTTTACTAAATTTTGTCCTTGGTATTTTAAAGAATGAATATAACAAAATCGTTAAAAATTAGCTATTGTACGTCCGTGTACAATCTAGAGATAAGATTTAACTACCGAAAAACGTTTCAAATGACGCCATTTTGAAATTTCCCCAAAATTTAAGTAGTTTACGAAGTATAGTATAAGTTTGAAATCGTCAAAAATTTCCTTTTACTGGTTGATATTCACCTTCAAAAAAATAAAAATGTATTTTCAATTTACTATCCGTCCGTCGTTGTTAACTGTATGTAAGCACGATAGCGAATACAAAAATGAAGATAATTACGTGAAATTTGGTGTAGGAATGTGTTCATATGGAACATTATTGAAATATTTTTTAAATCTAATAAAAATCGTCAAAGTGGAGGTAAATTTAAACAGTATTTTATTTATATCTCGTCTGTTTTTCAACTGATAACACAATAAATTAGATAAAAATCTGCCGATATTAATGTATTGAAACCTATCTCTTTACAATGGCGAAGTCATTGTTAAAAAATGTAAATTCGAACCTCTCAAAAAATGCTGGATCGAGTCACTGACACGAGCGTAGCGAGTGGAGGCACCTTCACATAGTCGAGAGAGTGACACGAGCGAAGCGACGAGAATTTTTAATGTAGGCTATGCATCGATTTTATGACCTAGGCAACTGTGATATCACAACTTCGAGATTCAGAAATCCCGTGTAACAATTGTTTTCTTCTTGGTGGTACTTTTAAATGGTTTATATTACATTGATGGGGCTGGGCACGTACCATGATGGTTTCCATAGATATGTTTCTGTAAAACAATCATATTAAAACCTATCTTACGTATAAATTGACGTTCATGATACTAGAACATTTTATTCAAATTTTCAGGTTATGGAGTAATCTTTCTTATTTGGTTTTTGGATTTAGTATTCTCCAGTTTACATTTCATCTGTTTTTTGTTAGTTTGAAAAGTAAACAAATTTAAAACTTCTAAACAAATTCACAGTTTGCCTATATAGAAATTTACCACTTACAGTATATGTAAATATTGAAAACGTCTTAAAACTGACAGACAAGTTAATTTAGAAGAAAATCAATTGTAATAACCTACACTTGTGGAAACTTTGATATCCAAATTAATTCAAACATAATTTTCCACGAAAAAAACGTTTTATATGAGGGAGGCTTCGGCTTTGCCAGTCACAGTCCATTCTCAGTAGAGTTTGTACACATGTAGCAGCTGAGAACAATGATTTAATCATTGAATCGTCGTCTTGTATTTGTATTTCACAAATAAAGTTGTTTGTGTTCATTTGGTAGTGTGTCCTCTAGTGACACCGTCAGTCAGTAATCTTATGGACCAGTAGTTAGTCCACCATTAGAACAGTCAGTCAGAAATGGTTATTTAATGTGCTTTCCAGTAAACGAGTTGAAGGAAATCTATAGGCCAGTCAGTTTACGTAGTTAAACCTGTCAATCAAACAGTATGTTTATATCTTTACCACTAAACCAGTCATAGAGTTGAATAGACAGTGTGTTTGCCAGGATACCAGTAAGTTCGTTAAAAAATAACTATTACAGTCAGCATGTTTTAGTATTTCCTGCAATTATTTAATTGGTTAACGTGTGTTTAAATGTAGGTCTTACAAATGTGCACTTTAGACGAGAACAAATGAAATCGTTATGTAGAAAATGTATTGCCTCCAAAGATAATGCTAATACACTGTTACTGGACAACCAATGAGCACGCTTTATATGTTTACAATGATCATTGTTAGATTGTGGTTAAGAATTTATTCAACATACAAAGGAACTATTGAAAGTTAATGAATTTAGATAATAGGTTAGAGTAGTTATCTATAAGGAATGCACTATATAATTGGAGGTGCTTTCTTCATTACTTGCATTCTTGCTTTACCGATTATTGTTATATAAAACTAATTACATATTTTTCTAAACATCTTTATTTTAATAAAGTTGTAACAGCATTAACTTTCATTATAACTTTTTTCGAAACATTCATTCACTTGCTAATTAATGGTCACTCAGGGAAATTTCCGAAAAATCATTTTAAATCATCTAATGTCCGCAGAAGAAACATTTGAAAATTGAAATTCACCAAATAATTTATCAATAACTAACAATTTTGACTTCTGTCCCTCTTCCCTGTTGTTAACAGGAGAAAAAATTATCAGTTATGATCTTATTATAAAACCAATTGAATGACTCTATAGTGGTTCTTACCCAGCCTCATCATACAATGTAATACAATCAAATCGTATAAAAGTTGGGTTCTTGGGCATTCTAGGAAATCTAAAATCTTATTGGTAGATCGAGGAGTCTTGTACTTTAAAGCTTGTAAGAAACTTTAAAGCTGACCCCATATTGAAAAAATAGTGGCCCTCTATTAGTAGTTAGAAAATTCCTGGAGCTTTTAAAGATGTTTGTATCTTTTGTACTTATCGAAAAAAAACTGTGGTCGCATCTGTTTCAATCACTTTGTATCAAGTATTTTATATAAATACCACAGCAACCCAGATTTAGTTCCTCGCATATTTATTTATTACGTACGTGAATTATATATATTTCAGCCTTTCTCGCATTTATATTCTTTCATTTTTTAGTAAACTTTTAAATTAAAAGGGTCCCTATAAGAAAATTTTGAGCTTACCGACATATTGGTAAAATGACGGTGATACGAATTTTTTTTGTAATTTTGTATTTATTGTATAAAACAGTGGTCACAGCTATTTCAGTCACCCTGTATAGAAGAGGAACTGAGGCCATTAAATCCATAAGATGTAATAAACACTAGAAGTTGTGCTTAGCCATCTTCATGTTTATTTTTATTGCTTTTTATACGACTTTTGATGGTCTGGAAGGAGTCGTGGATTTAGGCTGTTTCTTCTAGAAATGTAGGTCACCCCCCCCCCTATTCTCTCCACAATTTTAGCTTTACAAATTACCGACTGTTATAAAGCAGTTTTTTTAGTTCCTCAATATGCAATGAGTAATCGGTAAAACCAAAACATCGGTGGGGCTGTTATAAAATACTCGCCAAAACGCAAGTAGAAACAAAGGATGTTACAAAAAAGATATTCATTTCGGATTAAACACATCGAAACAAACAATAAACGTCAAATAACATACAGTCAAATTGGGCTTCGTTATCAATCTATCAGCCATTTTGTTTTTTATATAAAATCATTAAAACACCAGAAATAGGTAAGATATTGAGTTCAAATTTAGTATAAACAATTTGTATGTTACGTTTTACAAGTGTAGCCTACAAAACACAAAGACTTTATTTTTATAATTTTCAAAACGGCCGATTAAAACTTTTAATTTCGAATATCTCCAAAGCTATTAACTTTTAAAAAATGTTACCAGCCGCGTTTTTTAAAATTATAAATATTAAGTATTTATGTTTGGTACACTTGTAAAACGTAACATACAAAATGTTTATATCAAATCTGAACTTAATATCTTATTTATTTCTGGAGTTATAGTGCTTTTTAAAGAACAAAATGTCGGATATACGTTTAATGAAACGGAATTCGACTGTATGTTAACAATTTTTTGTTAGTTTTGATGTATATAATCTCTTCACTTTTTCCGGGACATTCTGTATATTACTGTTCTAAAACAATTGAAAAAAAAATTCAGACAGCGTCTTTGGTCCATTTTACTTTTTAATTCAAACTACCGAAATGATATTTTCGATTTTCGTTCAGTTTTTTGAACTTGTTAAGTGAGAAAGTTTGTCCATTGTTTTTTAATAAGATTATGTACTTTGTATTAAATACATCCTAATTGTCACGGGAAACCGTTATTGCGTAGCTTCATAATACATCCTTTGACAATGTATTCTTTTGTTGAAACACCGCTGTGGGAAAAAAAGAAACAAAACCGAGCAATGTGATTAGACAAAAATTCTCTCACACTTGTCCGCTTTTTTGCATGTCTGATGGAAGGAGCTGAGCCTAGAACTAATGTACTTTTTTACCTTCCGTTTCTTTACATTAACTTATATTTTCTTTTTGCAGTCTACTTCTCGAGATCGAATCGGGTAAAAGAGAGAAAGGTAAAAAACATACTTTTATTGTTCTCCCCCTACCGCCTATTCCGCCATGAATCACATGGTATTCCGTGTGCCGGGACATGTACAGCGAGTGTACATGCCTTTTTTTCATACCATTCCAATTTTTTAACCCTATGATGGCGGTGTGTAGTGGGGTTGGGTGGGGGGCGCGCGGTATCGGGTGGGGAGAAAGCGGACTGTTCCGTTCTCTACTCACATCATGTTCTGCTAGCTTAGAGTAATCATCGTGCGGCCTTTTTACAAGTACAATAAAACAACAATGGTTCCTAATATAACTGCCTGTGATTACAGTTTTAGTTAAATGGTGTAACACATGGAATACACACCGGCTGAAACGACTCCTGGTTCATCCGCCTCTAGTTCGACTTCTTCTATATCTGTTGTCGCAACAACTACCCCTGTTGTTGGTACTTCTCCTTCTCCGAACAACAACAACCCATCAACTACCAACAATACAACTCCTGTTATCACTCCTAAAATTTTGAGTAGGAATTCCAACGGCACATGTGAGTTAATCAACTTTTCTTAAGATTTTTTAACTTTTTAAAATAAGCGAACTGACAAATTATTTTAAGACTGGTGTACTTAATTATATTTACTAATTAATTATTAACAAACAAAATTTATTGTAAAAATATTTCTAAAAATAAAATAAACTTTAAAATCGATGTACCATTATGGTAACTACCAAATCAATTCTCGTGGATGGTATAAACATTGCGTGCGAAGATTCGTGTAAAGATTATGCATATAATTAAAAACATGTAGTTTGCTATTATTCAGTTAAGGGATATATATATTTTTTAATATGAACATTTAACTTTTATTCAAAACCTTATCAAAAACATAAATGTAAATTATTTTAAAATACGTACGACATATTTTTTCGGGGTTAGGTTCAATAAAGTTATCCACAAGTATGGAATAATTTATGGTTAATAGGAGCAGATATTGATTATTAAATTAAAATATAGATTTAATTATAATATACTGCAGAACTTGCAAAGATTATCCATCCTTAATTTATTTTTTACATTATTGGCAGCTTCAAATGTTTAATAAAACCGACTTGTTTGTTGTTTATCAAGTTTAAAAAATTGTGTAATAAGAATTAAATGTTTACATTGTGAGTATTTTTGAAGTGGGACAATTCTTATATGAAATTGGCGTCTTCAAATGTTTACTAAGAAAACCGAACTGTTTCTTGTTTATCAAGTTTTAAATCTTTGTTAAGAAATGTGTAATAAGAATCAAAATACGTTATACAATGTTATGATTGATTTAGGTGGAACATTTATTTATTTTTATATAAAATTGGCGTCTTCAAATGTTTACTATGAAAACCGAACTGTTTATTGTTTATCAAGTTTTAAATCTTTGTTAAGAAATTTGTTATAAGAACCAAAATACGTTATACAATGTGATGATTGATTTAGGTGGAACATTTATTTATTTCTATATAAAATTGGCGTCTTCAAATGTTTACTAAGAAAATCGACCTGTTTCTTGTTTATCAAGTTTTAAATCTTTCTTAAGACATGTGTAATAAGAACCAAAATACGTTATACAATGTGATGATTGATTTAGGTGGAACATTTATTTATTTTTATATAAAATTGGCGTCTTCAAATGTTTACTAAGAAAACCGAACTGTTTCTTGTTTATCAAGTTTTAAATCTTTCTTAAGACATGTGTAATAAGAACCAAAATACGTTATACAATGTGATGATTGATTTAGGTGGAACATTTATTTATTTTTATATAAAATTGGCGTCTTCAAATGTTTACTAAGAAAACCGAACTGTTTCTTGTTTATCAAGTTTTAAATCTTTCTTAAGAAATGTGTAATAAGAACCAAAATACGTTATACAATGTGATGATTGATTTAGGTTGAACATTTATTTATTTTTATATAAAATTGGCGTCTTCAAATGTTTACTAAGAAAACCGACCTGTTTGTTGTTTATCAAGTTTTAATTCTTTCTTAAGAAATGTGTAATAAGAACCAAAATACGTTGTACAATGTGATGATTGATTTAGGTGGAACATTTATTTATTTTTATATAAAATTGGCGTCTTCAAATGTTTATTAAGAAAACCGATCTGTTTCTTGTTTATCAAGTTTTAAATCTTTGTTAAGAAATGTGTAATAAGAACCAAAATACGTTATACAAAGTGATGATTGATTTAGGTGGAACATTTATTTATTTTTATATAAAATTGGCGTCTTCAAATGTTTACTAAGAAAACCGAACTGTTTGTTGTTTATCAAGTTTTAAACCTTTGTTAAGAAATGTGTAATAAGAACCAAAATACGTTATACAATGTGATGATTGATTTAGGTGGAACATTTATTTATTTTTATATAAAATTGGCGTCTTCAAATGTTTACTAAGAAAACCGAACTGTTTCTTGTTTATCAAGTTTTAAATCTTTCTTAAGAAATGTGTAATAAGAATCAAAATACGTTATACAATGTGATAATTGATCATTTTAATATTTTATCAACTAAACCGACCTGTTTTATAACTATGGTAAATGAAATTGTAATAAAATCAAAATAAGATATACAGTGTGACAATTTTTTAAGTGGAACATTTATTTCTATATGATATTGCCCGGTTCAAATGTTTAACAACAAAATTAACCTGTTTGTTGCTTATCAAGTTATAAAACTATGTTAAAAAAAAAACATGTAATAAGAACAAAAATTTATAAGTTATATAGTGCTAGGGCCTATATATTTAAGTGAAACATTTAAAAAAATCTAATATATACATAAATAGTTTTCCCTATTTATTAACACAAATAATTTGCTAAGTTTTAATACAACTTTGCGTAGTTTTAAACTATATGTTTCATCAACACCAACTGCACTTCAGTAACTCAAACCGTAGATACGAAACACAAATTTTAATTTCCAAAGATTTTGTTGACGCAAAACAATATATTATCTTATAAATTTTAAAAAAATATTATTGTTCCGCTTAAAACACATAAATTATACAATTTAACTTTTTTTAAATAATGGAGGGAAAATATAATACAAATAAAATGTAAATATAGAATGTATTTCAAAAATAATTTTAACTTCAAAGCTCGAAAAAGCTCAACATGAAAATTAAAGTAGCAAGGTGTCAACCAAAGAATAAAACTAAAATATCGACTATCGTAGCCATATAAGGCGTAAGTTTAATGAAGAAGTTTTCTAATAGATTAAATTTTTTAAATTACATTGTATATAAAGATGAGTTCATATAAATACTTTCAACACCAATCGAGTGTTTATTCAGATATATTAAAATAATGAAATATATACACAAATATACACTCACGGTATCTTAGCAATGAGTACTAACTACGTACATACTTAAAATAATTATATAAATAGTTTGCGTAATTAATATTTAGGCATAAATTATAAGATATGTTTTTCGTAGGTCCGGCTGGCAACACCCAAGGACCTAGGGTAGATATTCACCTTTTTTCTCACGTAGTCATGGGTTAGATCCCTTTCATTCATCTTTCTCTATTTGTTCTCTACAAACTTCGGTTCTCTTCACACTTAGACGCTATTTGAGTATTCGATGTTGTGGGGGCGGGGGTGCTTGGCGATCACCGAGAGGTTTTTACTTTTAAACAATAAATTATTTCAAAACTTCTCTCGTTTGTTTATAGAAAAAATTAGGCCAATCTATAACTGTTAGAGACTATAAACAGTTATAGCGTCAGTATAAACTAACCTAACCTAACCTAACCTAACCTAACCTAACCTAACCTAACCTAACCTAACCTAACCTAACCTAATCTAACCTAATCTAACCTAACCTAACCTAACCAAACCTAACCTAACCTAACCTAACCTTAAAATGATAATTATCGAGAGTTTTTTTTTGATTTTAATAACAAGAGGAATACAAATTAATTTCAAAAACATTTCTACTTTAAAGAGACAATAAGGCCAAATATGTAATCGTAAAAGTTTTGAGGTTATCTGTGTAAAAAAAAAAAAAAAAAAAAAAAAAATTAAATTACTTTCTTCCTTTAGAGGCTCACTTGTAGCCAGTACGGTCACCGCAATCCCGAGGTAGCCTCGTTGATTCTACACCTTTCTTCTTATCCCTCTCTTTCATCTCTCCTATCAGGTCTCTCAGACCATACTCTTTTCTCTTCCGATCCTGAAGCTTTTTATAGGTTATTATTTTTTATTTTATGTTCCTTTCTTCCTTTTTTTACGAGGCAATGTTGACTGAGTGGTTTATAGCCTTTGAACAACTAGAATATCTATATAAGATTAGTTGTTTCAAGTATAAATTGCCACGTATATTTCAAATCATAAACGGTAAAACAGGAAAATCATTCTAGTAAAAGAATCGGACTCAGTTTATATGGATTTAGTCGTTGAAAACAGGTAATTGAACAATTCAAGTTTTGTAATAAAAGGGAAACGAGTTAGTTACGAAATTAAAATTCATTTCCTTGCGATCTATCCAATGGATACAGACCTCAACGACGAGAGATGAAGGAATTTGCTTCCTTCGTGTTTTGACTGATTTTCGCTGTCCGTCCATCGTCGATGTCTTCATCTGTAGGTACGGTACCGCTCGGGGTAAAAAATTGATATAGAAACATTAAATTTGTTATAGGAGATTACAGTCTGCACTTATAGAACCTTATTAAAGTTAAGAGAAATCGAATTGAAAATTTCAAAATGGCGACTATTTTTAATTCTTCAATGTAAGTTCCTAACCTAACCTAACCTAACTTAACCTAACCTAATCTAACCTAACCTAACCTAACCTAATCTAAACTCACCTAACCTAACCTAACCTAACCTACCGCTCGGAGATAAAAATTGATATAGAAACATTAAATTTGTTATAGGAGATTACAGTCTGCACTTATAGAACTTTATTAAAGTTAAGAGAAATCGAATTTAAAATTTCAAAATGGCGACTATTTTTAATTCTCCAATGTAAGTTCCTAACCTAACCTAACCCAACCTAACCTAACCTAACCTAACCTAACCTAACTTAACCTAACCTAATCTAATCTAACCTAACCTAACCTAACCTAACCTAACCTTACCTAATCTAACCTAATCTAATCTAACCTAACCTAACCTAACCTAACCTAACCTAATCTAACCTAACCTAACCTAACCTAACCTAATCTAACCTAACCTAACCTAACCTAACCTAACCTTACCTAATCTAACCTAACCTAACCTAACCTAACCTAATCTAACCTAACCTAACCTCAATAAAGACCAAATAGAGAAGTTATTGTCAAAAATGTAATTTCGAACACCTTCCAAGTATTTGATATTCGTAGTTAGGAGATTCGGCAAGACGGTATTAACGAGTGGAGGTGCACAGCTTCAAGGCCAGACACTAACACAAGCAAAGCGAGTGGAGTTTTTTTAATATATAAACATTTACGATTCCCGTTAAGCCTCACGTGATATATACAACTTCTTGTTACAATATAATTTAACCTACAAAACCAAAAAAAACCAATGTTTGGACAATCATTTATATGATCTGTACTGTATTTTATTTAAAATGGAGCCGGGAAGGTGCTACGATGATACTACAACTTTTTGAAACACTATTCATATCCTAATTAATATTAGAAGTTAGAAAAATAGGAACTTTTCAATTGAAAACATAACCTGTTTAATTGCAATAATATGGAACATAAAAAGTATAGCCTAATAACATTGAAGTGAAGTCAAATATGGTCATTCGGGTTTTCACAATTCAGACAGTAATGATTTCATGTGATTATATATCTTAACACAGTAATTCATTTCTACATAACTAATCTTTCATAAGGGGGTGTTGAACGTTATTGTCCCAACTATGTTATTTTGGCAATATTTAGGTAGATGTTTCAAGGCAGGTTTGAGTTAGGAAGCTGAAATTTTGTGTAGTGTTTGTTGTATCTGTTGACAAACTTTAATTAACTGAATACTAGTTAACTGAGCGGTCATGCTCGAATATACAAACAATAAATGACAAAATACAATTATGATTTTAAAATATACCATAATTATATATCTAAATAAATCGTATAGATCTTGGTAATATAGTTTTTACTTCATGTTCGAAGGAACCTTTGTGTTCTCATCAACAACAAATTTTCTTATTAACTTTTGGTTTTTCAGTATCAGATAGGATACCCGTCATGCTATCTCTAAGATTGGGGTAGATTCCTTCATTATATTAAATAAATCGTATTTCAGGCTCAAACCTTTGATTCAAATACTACCAAATTATTCATATTAGTCAAGGTTTTCGCCGTCCGTCCGTCGATGTCTTCATTTGTAGGTACGTCACCGCGTGGGGATAAAAATTGATATAGAAACATTAAATTTGTTATAGGAGATTACAGTATGCACTTATAGAACCTTATTAAAGTTTAAAAAATTGAATTTAAAATTTCAAAATGGCGACTATTTTTAATTCTGCAATGTAAGTTCCTAACCTAACCTAACCTAACCTAACCTAAATTATTGATGCTGATGAACCCAATCAGCTGTTTTATCTGTTATTTTATGCAAATGGTAGCTATGGTAATTCCAAATTATTTATGATATTATTCCAGGCTAGGACTAACCTAAAATTATCAGGATAATTTAATTATTGATGCTGATGAATCCAATCAGCTGTTTTTCTGTTATTTTATGCAAATGGTTGCTATGGTAATTACAAATTATTTATAATATTAGTCCAATTTAGGACTAACCTAAAATTACCAGAATAATTTAATTATTGATGCTGATGAACCCAATCAGCTGTTTTATCGGTTACTTTATACAAATGGTAGCTATGGTAATTACAAATTATTTATAATATTAGTCCAGGCTAAGACTAACCGAAAATTATCAGAGTAATTTAATTATTGATGCTAGTGCACCTAACTTAAAATTATTAAATTACAAAATATGGAGAATAAGATAATTGTTCACGAAATCTATATTGAGGTTTTAGTTCATTGATATGCATAACACATGTTCATTAAAATTTCATCGAAATAAGTCAGGTTCGTGTTGAGATAAAAGACCTGATAACTCTTGGAATTTTTGTGGAGATAACTAATTCAATAAGTTTAATGTCAATAACAAAGTTAGAAGAGATTTTCATAAAAGAGATTTTATTTTTTAGAAGTTAATCTACCACTCATCAAAACAATGAATAAGGTTAAATTTCATCTAAATCGTCCAAACCGTTTAGGATATAGATCAGTAGGACAACATAATATACTGACAAATAGACGGTTAGGAATTATTCATAAACCACTTTTTTTTTCTTCTGGGAGTCTCAAACTTGAAGTTGATTTTGGTTGTTAACAAAAACATTAAGATTCTCTTAAACGATACGTTGTCTATTTGTGATTGAGAGAGTGGGAGACAGAGAGAAAGGGAGAGAGAGAAACTGTAAGCCTTGACGATATCAGTGACAATGCAAGTTTAGATAATTCTTGGCCTTATTACATCTACTCCTGTTATAATGTAAACTCACTAAACTGAAAATCATTTTCTATCAGAACTAGATTTAAAAGTCAGATAAACGTAAATTCTTGTTGACATTTTTCATAATTCGTTGATAACACGTTCCATAGTTTTATTTTATTTTATCGAAAAAACAAATGTCAACTAATATTCTAAGAATTAAATAAACAAGTGTATAATACAAGCCATGTAACTTTTAAAATGTTAAGTATTAAGAATATAAGAATAATCTGTTATTTAAGAAGAACTGATGTGATTAAACAGATATAAATAAACGTTTACATTTTAAAAATGGGAAAATTTAAGGTATAAATAAACTTTTAAATTTTAAGAAGGGGAAAATTTAAGCCATACAAAAGTTTACATTTTAAGAAGGGGAAAATTTAAGGTATAATTAATATTTACATTTTAAAAAGGGGAAAATTTAAGGTGTAAAAAAAACTTTTACATTTTAAGAAGGCGAAAATTTAAGTTGTAAAGAAACTTTTACATTAAAAAGGGGAAAATTTAAGGTATAAAAAAACTTTTAAATTTTAAGAAGGGGAAAATTTAAGTTGTAAAGAAACTTTCACATTAAAAGGGGGAAAATTTAATGTATAAATAAACTTTTACATTTTAAGAAGGCGAACATTTAAGGTGTAAATAAATTTTACATTTTAAGAAGGTGAAAATTTAAGGTGTAAATAAACTTTTACATTTTAAGAAGGGGAAAATTTAAGTCATAGAAAAACTGTTACATTTTAAAAAGGGGAACATTTAAGGTGTAAAGAAACTTTTACATTAAGAAGAGGATAATTTAAGGTATAAATAAACTTTTACATTTTAAGAAGGGGAAAATTTAAGGTATAAATTTTTCACATATCCAATCATAACAAAAAAATGAGTGGGACCATCATGTTACTTACCCAGTCCCATCAAATAATAATACAAGCAGATTCTCTAAATGTAACGCCTAAAAGTTGGTTTTTAGACCTTGTAGGAAATGTTAAATTGTATTGGTAGATCGAGGGATCTTATCCAGGGAAAGTTTGTTTAAAACAGTTGTTACACAGGTTTTTTGAACCTACCAATTTATTAAAAAGTCTCCATTTTGTGGTAGTTTTCCAGAAGCGTTTCGTATTTAATGAATTATTCACTCACTGCGCTCGTGTCAACACATTAACTCTGTCTGATCCCGTAACTATACGAATATCACTTTTTTTTAGGAGATCAAAGTTCGAAATTATATTTTTGACAATAACTTCGTTATCTGTCACTGTAGAGAGGTGGGTTGTGTAACATTACATGCAGAATAAAATCTCCAATTTTTTTATTTTAGTGTAAATCACACACAAGATTGAACTACAAGTTGTTTACATAAGCTCTATTTAAAAAATTTCTATTCGGTACATTTTAATTTCATTAGGGTTCTATATAAGCTCGCTATACACAATTTCATTTTCTTATGGTAATTTTTGAAATCTGTAAAATTCTATCTAATTTAATATGTTATAAGATGAATAGCACCCGAGATATAAAAAGAAAAAAAAAAACTCCTTAAATTGGCCTCCATTTTGAAATTTTCAATTTTAACATGTCGTTTATATTTTGTGTTCCTGATTTTATTTTGTTATCGTTCTCTCTCGTGCTTACCTACAAACGACAACGACGGGCGGACATTTTGTCAAACATTTCTTCGTTTTTTTAAGCCATGAGACGTGAAGTCTAATAAAAAAATTGTTTGGGATTACCAAACTAACGTTATATTTCGTAATTAATTGGGTACGAAGTTGGTGGACGCCATACTGGCGCTGCTCTGGAAAGCAATCCAACCAGTTTTTTTTTTACTGAAACGTTTAACTATGAATAAAAAAATAGGAATAAGGTCAGATGACCTTGATTATCTGTGCATCGATTGATGTGACATTCTCTTAACTATGGACGCACCCTTATAGTTTCGTTTAACGTATTTCAAATAAATTTTAAATATTCGTTTTTAAATTGTGTAGTTAAATTGATTTTAAAAAAATAATTAAATTTGTTACCTGTTACAATTTGGTTTAAGTGAACACGTTATTGATAAAATACAATACATTTTACAAAGTAGGCTACAATTTGATTTATTTTACACTGGAACAAACTTTCCACGATGATTTTTAATTACCTACAATTATGTAATTTGGTAATCGTCAAAAATTTCGACCTCTGTTTTTTAACTTCACGTTTCATAACCCCAGAAAACCAAAAAACCTAACCTAACCTAACCAAAAAAGTGATTATCGACATGCGTCCATCCGTCAACGTTGTGACCACACAAATATAATAGTGTGGCCGAATAAAAGATTATTGAAATTCAGAAAAATTTAATTTAAAATTTCAAAGTAGCGGCCGTATTTAATTGTTCGTTGCTCAACTTATAACAACTATATTAGAAGATACATGTTTGCAAATAAATTAGACGGATCATTAGATTGTTCAACAACAAAATACAAATTGACTTTTTCGAGTAATTGTATTTCCGTAATCCTTGTCTAGAGACCGAGTGATTCAAAGTGACACAGGAGTGATTCAATTCGTGACTGATTTTAGGGGTAAAAAAAAGAAGAAAAAATATAGCCTACTCTCTAGAACACTTCGTTTTCGAATTACAGCTGGTGGAATAACTAGCCTTGATTTCTTCACCAATAGTGAAATGTGCTCATACTGTAATTCTTGTAATGAATACTTAAAAATATTTGAAAATACATGTGTAAAATTTAAAAAATAGGAGGCGAAAATTTTAAGTTTAGCGTAAAATAACTTTATTAAATGACTGTTAAACCATAAAACCTTTGAATAAAACTTGTATAGAATTTAATTCGATGAGAGAGAGAGAGAGAGAGAGAGAGAGAGAGAGAGAGAGAGAGAGAGAGAGAGAGAGAGAGAGAGAGAGAGAGAGAGAGAGAGAGAGAGAGAGAGAGAGAGAGAGAGAGAGAGAGAGAGAGAGAGAGAGAGAGAGAGAGAGAGAGAGAGAGAGAGAGAGAGAGAGAGAGAGAGAGAGAGAGCGAGAGAGAGAGAGAGAGAGAGAGAGAGAGAGACTATAATCACCAATGCGGGTTTCAAGAATTACAATGACTTCATTTCATTCTTAGAGCAGAAATCAGGGAAATATTCCGATGAACGTAACTCGAAAATGAAGCGATTTTGAGCATATATTTTATATAAAAACATTTTCTTAATTTGAACTCTAGAATCAGTCACTGAAGACTTGTAGTTTCGAAACACCTTTTATATAATTTTATTAATTAACAAATTTGTTATTTTTATTATTTTATTTTATTGTAATTTTGTATCAGCATCTGTTTTGTAAGAAGATATACATTCATTTTCTACATTTTTTTCCTTTAGCTAAATTTTATTCCAAACTTCATGACTTTAGGTCAAATTTGACCACCATTTTATCATACAAGTAAAAACACGTAGCTTTTGGCAGCTGCTAAGAAATATTTATGTTTAGTAATATACAGAATGTTTCAGAACACTTGTCGGATATTCTAGGGGATTGTTTCTGGGGTTGAAGTAAACACAGAGCATTCATTTGTTTGAAACAAGCTTAGTTGTCTGTCTGTCCGACAATTTGTGTTTTGTACGAACGACATTATATTTTTGTAAATAAATTAAATATCAAATCCATATTTGGTATATATTTTTTATATAACCTTTCATTAATGTTCCAAAAACCTCAATATTGTTTTTTATTTGTTCAAATGGCGACAGTTTAAAAATTGTTAACATCAAAAACTGTTAACTTTAAAAAAGTTTTATTTTAAAATGACAAACAAAATGGTTCTGATATTTTTACAGTAGATTAAAAGATAGCCGACTTTTTGTCGAAACACTGAAAACGTAATTTCTAGGTAATTGTCTAAAACAACTAAAATTAGCGTAAAACAAAAATATTGTTGATTTATGGTGTTTTTTATAGTAATAATAAAACTAGTTTTTGAGCTCAACCTTTATCAGGGACGAAATATTCAATTTACAAAATAGCCACATATGGACTCTGGATAATCCCCATGAAATCGCCATATTTAACTACGAAAACAAATTTCCCATCATCCTCAATAACAAGTAATTTCACCCTATACTCTGCCAAATCGGCTTAATTCAACAACTTGTCTTGTTTTCTTGAGAGACACTCATCCGGAACTGTTGGAGCATGACCCTTTAGAAACCAGAGCTAAGTTGTGTTTTCAGCACGATACCGCACCGGCGCATTTTGGAATATTGTTATGACCAGTGATGGATCGGTCGCGTTGGACCCGTCTTATGGCTTCCTCGTTCTCCTGATCTGAACCTTCTTAAAATTTTCTTTTGGGGTTGGGTGAAGGAGTTAGTGTACAACACGCATATAGAGGTAGAGGGTGACCTCGTTGCTGGAATTACTGCCGCGGCTGCAGCCATACAAGATTAGACCAATGTGTTTGTAAGAGCGAGAGAGTCCATGATTAAAAAAAGGTGCAGGTCATGTAATACGACTCGAGGGCGCATTTTGAACAACTGTTGTAAGCAGCCTAGCTTTGTTGTTTTTTTTTTTTTTTATTGAAAAGTGTTTTAACTATGTATTCTTATGTTATTCTTATTGTATTTTTAATTTTCTACATCAATGTAAAACATTAACTATGGTTTATATCAACAAACAACTGATTGTAAATAACGATGCAAACTACAAGGCTAATAATACAATGAGCAACTTTGACGATAAAACATGGTAAACTAAGCAATTGGTTTTATTATTAGTCTACTATTAAAAAAACAACATAATTCAAAAATATTTTTTATTTACGCTAATTTTGGGTAGGCCTATTGTAGACAATTACCAAGAAATTATGTTTGCAGTTTTATGACAATAACTCGGTTTTTCTTTGAGCTACAGTAAAAATAAAACAACTATTTTGTTTATCATTCAAAAGAGAACATTTTTGGTTATTATAATTTTTAATAAAGTTAACATTTTTCTAGATATTTGACGTTGACAATGTAAAGGGCCGCCATTTTGTAACTATATAAAACAATATCGTGGTTTTCTGTGCATTGATTAAAGGTCACTTAAAATATGTGTACCAAATTTGGACTTAATATCTATTTTACAAAAATTTATTTTTATACAAAACAAAATGGTGGACAAACAGCTAAACTTACTTCAAACAAATGAATGCTTTACTTTAACCCCAGGAATATTCCAAAGAGTTCTGAAACACCAAAGGAAAGCCATTCGTTGGGTTACTATAAACTGTTAACTATATCTAACTTCCAGATCTTTCCCTCGGGTGGAGACCAGTTGTAAAGAAGGGTCCTGAGCAGGAATACCTGTAGTACCGGATTAGCAAGAATATAAAGTTTGGTTTTATGATCAGAATCAATGAGAACTAGGTTAAAACCTGTCGAGGGACGACAGACTATAATCTCTGAGAGTTTTTATAATTATATTTAAATAATGTAAGTTTAATCATTGCAATATATATTTTCTTGGGAGATCAGTGTTCAAAATTACATTATTAACTATAACGTCCCGTTTGTCATTGTAGAACAGTAATGTTTGTAGCAGCATGCAGAATTGAAATCTGAAATTTTTTAATTTAATTTGTGTTATAAGTTGAATAACACATCAAATGTGAACAAAAACCTTTAAATGACCGCTATTTGAACGTTTTCAATTTATTTATGTTTAAATTTAACAGTGTCAAACGGAACATTAACAACAGACTAGTCAGCTGATATATTATTTTTAAACAGCTGATTTGTTGAATCACTACTATCAATAAGTAATTAAATCTATTCTAACACTTGTTTACTTTCATAAAAGACATTTTTTTATAACTACAAAAATTTTAGTTAATAAACCAAACTGTTAATAGACAAATCCAAACAAACCATGGTATGATACAAATTTTAAAACGGCTAAGAAAGAATTGAAAACAGCTTTTAAAACTTGTAGAAACTTAGACTGTACACGGGGATCTCTAAACTTATATCTTCAATCTAAAAAAATACATAAGCATTTAATTAAGAAGACTAAGCAATTATTCTATGAAAATATAAAACAAAATATACGCCTAGTTAACTCCAGTAAGGACTTTTGGACAACTATAAATTCATTAAGGAGGAAGCGTTTTGTAAAATGTCCAATACGTATTGCAAAATGGGAAACAATGCTGGATTCTATATACGGAAGTGACCTTGTTGTAGAAAAGCATTTTCTTGATTTAACCCACCCAATGCTTGATTCGAATATCACAAGAAATTTCAAATCTTGTTTATTTTTCTCCCAATTTTAAAAACAAAAGCAACTGTGGATTTGTCGTAAAATTTACTAAAAATGTGCTTAAATTTTTTTTCTAAAATGGATAGTCTAACTTTAGAGTAGATTAATATAAAATAAAAAAATTTTAATCCCCGCCATTTGAAAAGAGTAGGGTTATAATAATGAAACTTAACTAACTGAAACTAAAAATAGCAACAATGCATCCAAATTTGGTTTATTCCGTAGAGCAGTTTTTGTTAAAACAATTTTTTTAGTAGGCTACACACACAGGGACGACAACTATATGAAATAGACCCCTGCTTATGTTTAGTTTTTGGCTTCTTTTTAACCAAGGAACCTTAACCTTAACCTTAACCTTAACCTTCTTAACCTTCTTAACCTTATCCTTCTTAACCTTAACCTTCTTACCCTTCTTAACCTTAACCTTCTTAACCTTACGTTTGTAGGGAGAATTCGGAAACACTCTGTATAAACACAGTATAGAATAAATTTTGTCAAATTTCATTTCTCTAAATTAAATTTTGTAGTTGGTATCGCACTTGTGTACAGACGGCATCGACGATGGACGGACTGCATGACTAAAATCACTTTTCCTCTTCCTTGATGCTACACGTTTTCTGTTTCTTTTACTGTACGTGAAGATCGAATAACATAAATCGAAACTTTTTGATATTACAAAACTTAAACTACTCCGTATAATGTGGAAGTAAAAATGTGGGTTACCTAACATATTGTCTCAAAATCGGCTCATTTCTTTTTGAGAAAAAATGAAGGGGTAATAGCACATATCGCGAGTAAAATATAATTAAAATTCAGTAGTAATATAAATAAACCAAAATCGGCAGACTAGTTTCATTTTGATACATTACAATCTGCTGTCAAACTGTTATTTTATCTCACAGTTAAACGTAATGATTTTTATAATATCCTTCATCTAGCCTAGCTTAAATTTCATCAAAATAATTAGTGCCGTATTTGAGACATTCACCCTTCTACAACTTCGTCGTAGGTTATTTTCACTTTTTAAGCAATAATTCGTATCCAAATTACCATACAAATATCAGTTCGATTTGAGCAAAATGTACAACGTAAAACAATAATTATAATAGTTAGCCTATTTTAAACATATAGCCTAAATATGTACCTTATGACAAGAAGTCCCAGATTTTAACTCATTCATTCATTTTCTTTTTCAACTCCTCGAGATTACGAGTAAAATATGCGTACCAACCAAACTCGATTTCATAAAAATCGGTTTAACCTTTTCTGCTATAGAGTCTCTGATGATATCATTTTAAATTACTTTTTATCAATCTCAAAACGATGCTATACACCTATTGATACAGACGAAACTGAATTTAATGTATTTGTATTTCAATGTGCAAAATATATTTTTAACCAGGTAGACAACGTCCTTTCAAAGCTTTCTAATACATTTCACATCCCCTCCTTTCCAGCTTGAAAGGATAGAAAACAATTACGTGTTTTCAACGGTTAGTTTCAGAAGGAAATATGGGCGGGGGTTAGAACTACCCCTGAGGGTAGCGAAATTCAGCTCTCCCTATTGGCCTGTTTTTGCCCGAGGAGGGCTCCAAACAAAACCTTTTTGCTAAGCGGACGGCCGTTACCAGATAAAAACATACCTTCCCCAAGCTAATACGCGATGAAAAAAATAATGAAACGTTTTCAAGAGGTGGGGTGGTTTCTGAGTGGGGGAGAAATATGAGTAGAGTGGAAAAAAATCTCCCCTTAGCAGTGGAACAAGATGTGACATAGAAAAACACGCAAGACAGGTTTATAAAAAGTTGAGCGATTCGACTTTTTTTGTGCAACCCTTAGTTTTTTGGTGGGTGGTTGGTAAAAAACAAAGCTGTACGACACCCTTGAAGGTTGTAATTATGCGGGGAATCGGTAAGGGGTTAAATTAAAGATTAAAGAAAAAGTTGTCAATTCAAAAAGTATTTTTTCTTAAACTAAAGGGTTGAAGATTCACACGATGTATTTGCATGCCTGTGCATAAGCCAGCTCGCTAATCAATGAGGGTTGGAAGGGTTTATCTAAAAAAAACAAGACTTAATGGTTTTTTGTAAGTTTCACACGAATCTTTCAGGTAGATTGGTTTTTTTCTAATTCTTGACGATCCACAGTCGATCACAGAGTCTACTAATGTTTCTCCCCTACTTGGGAAGATAGGCGTACATTTCTTTTGCCTTTTATTAATCATTTATTCCTTGTTACTTTTTTGCATTCTTTGAGACGTGTCCGTAATTATAACAGCCTTCTTAGATTAGTATGCTTTAATATCAATGTCCTTTGTTCCAATACGGGTTATTGCTATAAACACGACATTATTCGACATTATCCTTGAAATTCATAGTTTTTGTCACATTGCAAATAATTTTTACTCAATTCTATTGTCTCGAAAACAACAATAAAAGTGTTTCTTGTGACAGGTTTTTCCCCCCCCCCCTTCTCTTGCGGTTAGTAATCTAGTTCAAGCACATTAAGCCTATTGGTGAGTGGTGATTGTCTGCTTTTCTTTATTTCTTACACATTTTGTCTCAGTTCTCTACATGTGTAACTTTTGTTTATGTATGAGCCTGGCGTATGCACACTAAATACAGATTAGAAAAAAAGAACGTTCGAGCCGATATACTTTAATAGGACATTAGAAAACATTACAACTGGAAAGAGTGGCTCATTACTTTATTTCTTTCTTTGGGTTGGATACATTTATGTCTCAGTAAGGTTAGCTCCATTAATTGCTAACAATTACTGTTTTTTTTCCAAAGTGGTTGATGCGAACGCGCTCTAAATCCTTGTGTTACAATTGCATTCATTTCTTGCTGTAAACAACTAAATATTAAAACTCTCTCTCTCTCTTTCTCTCTCTCTCTCTCTCTCTCTCTCTCTCTCTCTCTCTCTCTCTCTCTCTCTCTCTCTCTCTCTCTCTCCTCTCTCTCTCCCTCTCTCTCTCAACTTTATTCCATTTCTTTAAATGTATTGTATCAATAATTCTATATTGTTTTTAAAAGAATTGAAATGGACTGTCATCTCAATTCATAACTTGGATCAAATCAAATTTGTTTGTAAGAGAACAGAGTGTTTGTGATGGGGTGTTTTTGACTGGAAGGTTTTGACTTGTGGAGTTCCCCAGGTAGGCCTATCAGTTTTAGGACCTTTACTTTTTATTATATTCAAGGCATTTCATAAAGTTCTCCCGCCACTCTCAGAGTTCATTCTCCAAGTGGAAATGTAAAAAGAAGTAGCATTTGTCCAAATTTTGTTTTCTATTCTGTATTTACATCAATTTAATCCGAAATAAATCCTCCAAGAGTTTTGTTTTAAACTATGCGTTAACCTGTACTAACAAAGTAGTAAAGTAACAAAGTAGTACAGTACTACAAAGTAGTAGTTTACTACGCCAAACTTACAAATAGTAACTTTTTTAATAGGATTATTTGATTCATAAGGCCTAAAATAATCAAAATTTGGAGATCAAAATTATCAGAATTCCATGTTGTTTTCAGTGTAATCTTAGATTTTGTAGACAATTTTTTCACGAAATTAATTTGTATTTTTTGTTTTTGGCGATAACATGGTTATCCATTGAGATACAGTAAAAACAAAAAATCATTTTGTAATTACTAATACAAAGATATTTTCTCTCCAGTAAACCGTATGTAAAGTTAACGATTTTCGTTATATGTGACCGTAAAAGTTTAAACAGCCGGCATTTGGAAAATATTAAAAAAATTGTTAAATATTTAAAACAGTTTTTGTTGCTATGTAAACTGTTACATTATAAAAGTGTATACAAAATTCGAAGTCAAAATGTTACCTATTTTTTTAAATACAAAACCAAATGGTAGAAACGTGTCGTAACATATACCTTTTGAACGTTCTTTGTTTTAAATTGAGAATGAGCTCTGAAAGTACTGTGAAAACTTCTTGAAACACCCTGTATATTAACAACATTTGTACTAGACTAATATATTGTATGCTTCAATCTTGAATGCTGATGATCTCCAGATAGTAAGTTAAAATTTTAATTGATTATATTTTATTTGTTGTTTTAACTTAGAAAAAAATAAAATAAATAAATTCCTTAGGAATTAAAAGTAATTTAATTTGAAAAAACTTAAATTTAAGTTAAATTCTCACATTTTAGGGTTATGAAGACAGGTGTATCTGCCATTCTTTTCCTGGAGAAAGCAGTAATTTTTCCTCTATGCTATGTGCCACATTTATTAAGGTGTTGACATTTATCTCAGCTACGTTTTGAATAATTGCATCGTTCAGTTCTTACAATTCAAGCTCTTTCTCGCCTCTTGTGTCCTACGGACCCGGCGGTTAAACTTACTAACAAGCTTTTTAAACGCACTACACTGCAAGGTCTGTCCTTCAAATCGTTGCCAGTACGAAACTTTCTTAACCCGGCTGATAAACGTCATTCATATTCATAATACTGAATCCAATGCAATGCATCTTTGTAAAGCTAATATTATGATGTAATAACACAAATCAATTAATTAATTGTAAACTACAACAAGTTTACCATCTACTGATTCCTGTGTTTGAAATTAATCAACAATGAGAAACTCGTTGCTATGGCAACAATTAATTATCAGCTGATGTATTATATCTGCATACATTAAAGAGTTTTCTCGGGGATTGGACAACAATTAATGAAACCACAACTATTGAAAGTTTTAAATTACTTTTGAAAGAGCCGGTAATTCCACTCCAAGTCAATGATTGGCAGTGTAGTTCATGGGCGTCATCACCAGTTCATTATTGGGGGGGGGGGACATATGCCGGGGGTCGGGGGGTATCGAAATTTTTTTAAAGTAAACTTCTCAAAACATCGTTTTTATGCATTTATTTATGCGTTTGTAAGAGAAATGTAATGTTAAAAACCCTAGTAAAGACAAACCCCGATGTTTACCTTTTAAGGTTTTAAGTAAATCATTCGTTTTTAGCAAAAATATTTTTACATCTCAAATATTGGGGGGGACGCGTCCCCCCGTCCCCCCCGGCGATGACGCCCATGGTGTAGTTGAACATATGACGTATGACATCGATCTACTTTTAGGCGATATTTTAGAGCAAACAGAATCCACTATTACAGCCTACTCTCGATTAATAGAATTAGACTCATTAACAGCGACTCATTTGACTGTCGTAGCAGTTTTAGCAATCTGAGACTGTCAATTAATGACAAATTAAATTGGACTGAATATGTAACTGAGACATGTAATAAAGTAATTGGAGGAATTCACTTTAAAAAAATGAGACATTTTTTACCATATGATTTTAGAGTTGTGCTCATCGAATCTTTTATTATGCCTTTTTTCCAACTGTGACATGACGACTATTGAACTGGTAACAAACAGCAAAGTCAAAATTATCGTACACGATTTATTTGAGAAAAAAAAATTAACACGATGTTCACAAATTAATGTCCCTATTATAAAAATTTATTTCTTTTAAAACTTAAATTTCAGATATTTTCATATTTTAACTATGTTGCACCCTCAGGGGTACATTATAGTGAGTTTGGAGATGACAATCGCGAGGAACCTGACTGCAACTACACCTTTTTACATGCTTTTCTTTAACTCACTACCTTGCTTGTATGTCATCAATCAAATCTTGCAAGCTGAATTTAACTCATTTCCCGTAGTCATAGAAAGATGAAATTTTTGAAGTTATTACTTCTATATATTTGTTATATTGCGATATTTTTTTTATATTAAAATTTATTTGTTGCACTTCGATATTTTTTCATTTAGATAAATTTGAATATATTTCTACCTACTCGTTATATTTTTATGAATACAAATATACTTTATTATATGATCGATATATTTAGATAAATATCGATTTATTTAGGTAAAAAAAAAAGAAGAATCAGTTCTAGGGTTAGATCACTCTCATTCATCTTTTCTATTAGGTATATTGAGTACTCGAGAGCTAAGTGACATTATTTTAAATAATGTCATTTTCTGTATTTTTTTTTTTTTTTTTTTTTTTTTTTTTTTTTTTTTTATAAAGGGAAAAATTATTAATTTTTTATTGTTTTCTGCCTTGAAACAACAGCAACAAAAAAAAACATTAAAAATAAACGCTATTATCAAGCTAGCAGTTTTTTCTCTTAATACTAAATGATTTAAAGTCTTTCATATTTTAACCATGTTGTATTCTGTTCTTCAAACTGGAGTGCCAACTTATTTGGAAAATAAATTTGTTTTTGACTCAAATATTAGTACGAACAGTATAAAAATGGAGTCAACAATAATTACACCAAAATACAGAACAGTTATGTATACAAAAATATTATACTGTAGATACTGTTAGATTCATCGAAAGCAACGTCTAATTAGGAAAATGTTTTAAGTTGTATTACAAGTACGAGGACTGGGTTGTGGGGGGGGGATAATTTTGTATATTCCTAGAGTGCATGTTGTTTGTATTCTATATAAATATAAATTCCTTAATTCGTTATTTTTATTTCATTTTCATCTTTAAAATTGTAATTTATTTTATAGTCAATTTATAATTTTTAATTTTAACTATATACTGTTTTTATTTTCGTTAATTCTTCTAATTTCTATGTTGTCTTTTATCTTTAAGTAATTTTTTTATTGTACTTTAAATAATGTATTCACTTTGAAATGTTTAAGTGGAAGAAGCGACCTTGAATTCCAACTTTGGTCCAAAATAAAGTCATTATACATTCATTCATACACTCACACACACACACACACACACACACACACACACACACACACACACACACACACACACACACACACACATTATATTACTTTCAAGGACACACATGTTAGTTTTAAACTATGAAGATGGGCGAGATCCAAACTTGTAATTGCGTTTATAATTTCCAAAACTGCAGTTTTATTTTCACTTATAATAAAGATATAATTTATCAGTTTTATAGCTCGTGAATTACTGAAGATGACGACTTTGTTGTTGAAACGCGATTCAATAAATAAACGTACTATTTGTGGGTGTGTTCGAATTTTATTCTGTGAAGCATACCATCTCACAAGTCAAAGCGTGATAATTCTTTATTTCATTTTTTACATAAATAATAATGAAACTTTATCTGTACAAATAATTCAAAAAGTGATATTAGACACTTTATATATATATATATATATATATATATATATTATATATATATTAGAAGCATCTAGTGTGCTGTACTTTAAAAAATGTCTTTTGAGATAGTTCACTTCATTTTACAACCTTTTTAAAAAATAATTAGCAAAGGAATGGAAAAATACCGCAGTAAGGTGATCATGATGAAATATTTTTAAAATTACAAAAAGTTTAATTTTAAAGTTATTTAAGTTATTATTGTCAAGTTTTGAAAAGTTTAAATTAATATATTTTTGTTTTTACTTTACCTTTAATAAAAATGATATACAAAATTAATTTAATTGTAACAAAAAACAAGCTAAAAGTGTCGTTTTATTAAAGTAAAACTCCCCAGAGGATTGGCTGGTTCTACATCTTATTTCATATAGTCATATAGTCATGGGTTAGCTCACTCTCTTTTATCTTACATAAGTAGTTTCTCTTGACCAACTCTTGTTCTCTTCCGACCCGGACGTAGTTGGAATATTCGATGGCTACTGATCTTTATTTTTTATTATTTTCTTCCTTCTTTTAAAGGCGACGGACTGAGAGGTTTTCGCCTTTAAATAACAAAACAAAAATAAGCTAAAAACAAATCTCAAGGTTAAATAAGCTAATCTAATCGACAAAATTTTAAATACATTTCCCAAATATTTCGAAAATTTTCGTTCTAATATTTTGTGAGTATAAAAATAGTTTTTTTCAAGGACACTATTAGCATAGAAGAAGGAATTAGAATAAGAATAAGTCACAGCCTATGTTAAACAGCGTGATACAAAATATCCTTAGTTTAGCTACTGGACAACAGAAAGCGCTAGTAGCATCGGGACAAAAAGGCTTGGCTACTGTATCACAAGCCTTTGGCTACTAGCGCTTTCTGTTGTCCAGTAGCCAAACTAAGGATATTTAGTATCACGCTAGAGCCTATTAGTAGGCTGTAAGTCTGTTCATTGAATGTTTTTTAAAAATTTTATTTTGGACTGTGCTCTAGATTAAAACAAAACTTTCTCCAACTTTCTGTGTTTTGTTTTTGAAACTACCGACCCTAATTCAGTGAAACTCAACACGATGTCCAAAATTATTTCGAGAATATAAAAAACAAGTTGATACGCCTTGTCATGGTACTTACCCTGCCCCAAAATACAATAAAATACGAGCAGATCCTCTAAATGTAATGCCCAACAGTTGGTTATTTGAGCTGTGTAGGAAATGTTACATTGATAGATCAATGAGGCTTCTCCCATACGATATGTTTGTTTAGAACAGTTGTCAGACAGGTGATCTGACCCTTGTACTTTATTAACGTCGGCAAGGCCCTAACCTGCCTCTTACATTCTTAGCCCTGGTGAGCTTCGAGGTTATACGTTCCATTAACTATACGAATATCACATTGTGAGGTCAGGTTTTTAAATTACATTTTTTTACAATAATTTCGCTATTTGTCAACGTAGTGAGGTGGCTATTTTTATCTAGTTTAATATGTTTTAAGTTGAATATTCTATTAGAGATATGATCACACAAAAAACTCTTTATAACGACAACCATTTTGTTATTTATAATTCAATTATTCTGAATTTTCTATATGAGTCCATTATACCAAATTTCAAAAAATAAATATAAAGAAGAATTATGTCAATTTTATTATTAAATTTCCCTCAGTATAAACACTATCCCCTCATTGTGCGATGTAATGTGGTACAATTCTCGTCGAGAAGATTACGAATAACACCCGGCTCTCGCATGATATTTGGAGTGTAGTGACGTTACTGTAGGACTTCAAATAAAGAAGTGCACTGCATAGCTGAGAGACTGCATTTCCCGGTGCATCGTTGCACAGCCAGACCCTGGGGCACTATTTCCGGACCCCCTACTCCGTCTCAACTCCAACACAAGTACCTGATTTAGATTGAACCTACAAATCAAGTTTTCGAAAACCATTCGAAAGTAGAGCATTTTAAAAACGTTGTAAACTCATACGTACGGTTGTGATATTTGAGGTTAAGAAATATTTCTTCTCATTTGTGATAAATAATGAATTAAATGTGTAATAAACATGGTGCACAAAATTTCTCATACGCTGATGAACAAAAATCGAATAAAAACGAACAAAACCAAAGTCCGTTCACATTCGTTACACTGAATCCATGCGTGTTTCTAAAGGTAAAGTCATAATGGAATAAACAAAATCAATTAAATATAAACTACTACAACTTTACCACCTACTAGATTCCTGTGTTTTAAATTAGTCAACAGTGAGTAAGCTCGTTGCTATGACAACAATTAAATTAATGGAAATAACAGCTGATGTTTTAATAAATCCCAATTATACCTCCAATAACGTTTTCTCCAACAAATTACGAAACTACAACCATTTAAAGTTGTAAGCTACTTCAATATTCGAATATATATAGAAAGTTTTGTTTAAAAAAATTGTTGACAACTGAAAACTTGGAGTTAGCTGCCATAAGAAAAAAATCTTAATGTTACAATTTCCTCAAATTGATTTTACTAATGTTGATCAAATTTTGTTGTATAGCCTCAAAGAACCTAAACAAAGCGTATTGGTTGCACTTCTGAAAAAAATATCCGTTCGTGACTTATCTTTAAAAAATTTAAAAAATCAACAATGGGGTTGTTAGGACTTTTTCAAAATCATCTACAATGATTTTGTTCAAATTTTAAATGACCCTAACAAAATCGCAAATCTGAAATCATTATAATTTTAAAAATAATTGACAAAAACACAAAATGAACCTTATCTACGTTTATTAAGCACTAGATTTTTAACCAAATACTATTTCACTCTGAGCACGAAGTACAAACAAAGCAAGTTTAAGTCCTTATTTTCACTTTTTGACTAAAAATTCTGACGATGAGATTTGATCTGTTTTTATTTGGTTTTTGAACTGAGAAAGTTTGTGCAGTGTTTTTAGACTATTTATTTAGTATAACAAACTAAGTAGTCCATGAAGGTTGATCACTGATTCAACCTAAAGCGTCTATTTATTATTTTCAGCAACTATTTTACAGCACAGAATGATTTCACTAAAGTGTAAATGCATGTAAAACTTTAATATTCGTCCCATAACTCCAGTAGTTATAAAATTGCAAACAACTTTCATATCTTTCCACCTCTCACAAGATTGGTTTCAACACTAAAGCAGAGGCCTTGATTCAGCATTGTTTTATGTTACAACTGTCCACAAAGATTGCAATCATTCCCCCAGATTGATTTATACGTCTACAAGTAAAGTTAGAATAAAATTCCAACTACTGAATAAAAGTTGATGAGGTTCATTATGATACTTACAAGCAGATACTTTAAATGTAACCCCTAAAAGTTGATCTTTTGGGCTTTGTAAGAAATGTCAAATTTTATTAGTAGATCAAGTTTGTTTACACAATTTTTCTGATCCTCGTACTCTTGTGAACCTTCTGCTTTCTTGACGTCGACTAGACTATTAAATGAGTCTCGAAGCTGAACAAATCTAAAGAAGTATCTACTCGCTACGCTCGTGCCAATGACTCGGCCATGTTGGATCTCGACAGATTATCATATTTTCTTGAGAAATCAAATTTTCTTCTTTCAATAGGATTTTATATGCGCACGCTGTAGTCCTCTATATCAAATTTCATGTTTCATTTTTATTTTTAAATTTTGAAAATCACAACATTTTTTTTTTCTGAGGTGCAGATGAGTCAAAAAGAGGTGGTTAATTTTTTTTGAGATTACCATATAAACTCTATACTACATATACTGGATAAGTAGACTAATAGCCAGTTTTTTTTTACTGGTATATGTTAGGTTAGGTTAAA
Organism: Aphrophora alni; assembly: GCA_963513935.1. Lineage (NCBI taxonomy): Eukaryota > Metazoa > Arthropoda > Insecta > Hemiptera > Aphrophoridae > Aphrophora > Aphrophora alni. The sequence continues at coordinate 147,126,283 of OY740768.1, forward strand.
TTAGGTTAGGTTAGGTTAGGTAAGATTAGGTTAGGTTAGGTTAGGTTATATTAGGTTAGGTTAGGTTAGGTTAGGTTATATTAGGTTAGGTTAGGTTAGATTAGATTAGGTTAGGTTAGGTTAGGTTAGATTAGTTTTGGTTAGGTTTGGTTAGATTAGGTTAGGTTAGGTTAGATTAGGTAGGTTTAGGTTAGGTTAGGTTAGGTTAGGTTAGGTAAAATATTTTTTTTCACGTGTATATACGTAGTTATATGATAGTTATGTCAAAAAAATCAATGCCAAGTTTTATACTTATAATGCCACGATTCCAATAATTTAAATTACATTCTTACAGCAAAAATGCTTCTATTTAACATAACCAAAATTGCATTCTTACCATACAAATATTTCTACTTAACATAACTGAAATTACATTCTTACAGCAAAAATATTTCTATTTAACATAACCAAAATTGCATTCTTACCATACAAATATTTCTACTTAACATAACTGAAATTACATTCTTACAGCAAAAATATTTCTATTTAACATAACCAAAATTGCATTGTTACCATACAAATATTTCTACTTTAACATAACTGAAATTACATTCTTACAGCAAAAATATTCCTATTTAACATAACCAAAATTGCATTCTTATCATACAAGAATCTCTACTTAACATAATTGAAATTCTATTCTCAAAGCAAAAACATTATCAATTCAACATAATTAAATTTCTAATTAACGTTATTGAAACTGTATTCTTATCACACAAATATTTCTACTTAAAATTACAATTCAACTTACATAATTACAAAATAATTTCTTACAAATATTTTTATTAAATCAAACGTGTCTAAACGAAAACTTTGCCATCTTCAGTGATAAAAGAACAGCAATAATCAAACTGTAAGTATTATTATTATAACTATTATGTAATTAGTATTATTTTTATTTCTATTCAACTACAATTAAACTATTTAACGCAAATAAAATGGTATTCATGTCATAATAATATTCCTTACAAAATTGACATTGCATTCTTATCACAAAGATACTTTACCAGGAACAAGCTTTGAATACAAAACAAACATAAAAAGTGTTGGAGAACTACCCCCGTGAGAATCGGATGATTATAGGAAGTAAATTCTAAAGGAACCTTGGCTCGGTCGCTGACCCGTCGTACAACCCCTTGAGCTCTATCGTGACCCCTTCTTTCCCATCATTCCTCATTAACAAAGACAACGAAAAAATGACGTAAAAAAAATATTTCTATGCTTGCCTTCCGGCGAGCCACGGCGTTCCATGCATTAAAACAGGTAGTCAGAGAAAAAACAACAGCTAGATGAGAATCTAAGACCTCTCTCAATATAAACACTTTTTTCATTACTTTTTTTTTTATTCTCCTTCAACGACGACAATGGATAAGCTGTTGAATGGTTCATTTGCATGTCCACAGCTGGACCGACCACTATCTTAACCGAGGGTCACATTATGTAATGAAAGGTCTGTTTTTTTCTCTTTCTCTCTTTTTTTTTTACATATTCTATTTCACATAGCATCTGTCCTTCGCTGGAGTAAGAGGCAATAAGTTGACGAAGGAACGATTTTACTTTCTCACACTCTTAGTAAAGTGTTTCAAAGACGTAAAAATAGATTTTGGTGGATTAGTGTTGAGTTACTATAATAATAATTATGTTTGTAATATCAATAAATGGAACAAAAAAATCGATAGATTTTCTCACTCACCTATCCACAAAACCAATTCAAGTTGATCATGGTACGTACCCAGCTCATTATTCAATGTAATGATTAAATAATTATTTCAAGTGAAAAATATACGACCTAGTATTGTTTTTGGCTTGCAATTTTTGAGTTATGACAGATAAGTTACCTCGTTACAAACGACATTGAAACTAATCTGTATACTCGGCTTGCAGCCTTTACGTATGTATTTAATTTTATTAATTTATTGATTTTAACGCTTATACATTATTTTACCAGTCTAGGTCGTATATTTTTCACTTGAAATAATTATTTAATCATTAATACTAGACTGGTAAAATAATGTATAAGCGTTAAAATCAATAAATTAATCAATGTAATGATAAAATAATATGGAATAATTTCACTATTTGGTACCATTGGATGCTGAATTGAAATCTACGAACTTTTATTTTATTTAGTGCCTTCAATAAAGAAAGATATACGTCTCCACGTAAGTTGTATTTGATTTTAATCGTACCTTTAATGGCGGTTGTAATGGTACTTTTATGTTTTTTGATCATTATTCCTAAACAGCGTTGTTTCTTACTTGTGATTTTGTATTATGATTTTGGTTATCTCCACATTTCACAAAATTATAACTTAATTGCTAAAACGAACTTTGGAAAATTGCCTATTTTATAGTAATCCCATGGTAAATTAGTGTTTTTTTTATTACCAATAACTCTCTAGCCGGTCTTTTTAGACAAATGGCGACCAATTCGTTTTGTTTAGATCCTTAAATACATTTGAGGGAAACTTTATGAAAATCGTTATATCTGATTTTTAGAAAATCGTATTTTTTTTTCGCGAATTTTAAGTTTGAAAATAAAAGCTCCGCAATATATCCACATACACCAAATTTGATTTAAAATCGGTCCACTAGTTTAGGCTATAGCATACAATTGTTATTTCTCTGATGAAATCCTGTACCCGTACACAGCGGTATTAGATTGAAAGAATACATTATGTATTAGTTTAAGTTTGTTGCCCCCCCCCTCCGTCCCATTTTAATCCAGTTTTATTCACAACACAAACAATTGCTCATAGCGATAAGTAAGCTCCTGGAGATATCTTAAAATCGTGCATCTATGCTAAACAATATTGTTAAACAAAATTAAGCCCTCAAAAATCGTTGTAAAAGTAAGTTTTCTTTACTTAGATACGAAGATATGAAGGGAAAATTTGAAAAACTCCTAGAAGATAGTAGGTTAGTAAATTTTGGTGAAATGAGGAAAATTGGGCTAAACTCAAGGAGAAAAACTGTCAAAGTACAGGACCATAGAAGAAGTAAAATAGTGGTAGTATTACTATAGTATCGTTACTCAAAGTTAAGAGTAAAAGACAAAAATATCTCGCAAAACACCAGGATAGCTAAAGGGGTATTTGCACAACTTCTACCAATTTGGCAATCGCAATATTTAAAAACAACTAAACTCAGGATTTGCGAGACTAATGTAAAATCTGTGTTTTCGTATGGTTGTCAAAACATGGATAGTCACAGAGTCTATTTGTAACAGCTTACTGTTCTTACCATTGGCGTATCTCAAACCAAACAATATAGGGAAGATCAAATCAAAATACATTAGATGAAATAATGAAGAAAAGGATGTGTTAATGGTTGGATAGTATCCTGGAGAAGACACAGGTTACAATGTAAATTGCCAAGCTATAGAGTGGAACCTCCAACGAAGCAGGAAATGAGGAAGAGTGAAACCTGGGGAAAATCGGTTCAGAGAGAAATTAAGCAGGAAGGAATGAACAGGAGGGGAATAAAGCAGATGGCTAAGAATCGATTGAGATGGAAGTCATTTGTTGCTGCTCTACGTCCCCCACTGGATTGAAGAATATAAATGTAAACAAAAATTAGGTCTAGGTTTACAATTTCCTATCAAACGAAACACGCTCAGAAGAGTATAAGCGTATATCTGTTAAATCTACCGCCGTTTTTTTAAAGTCTTAGTTTAGATCCCGGTCTTTCTTGACCAACTCTTGTTCTCTTTCGACCCAAACGCTCAGAGTGTATTTCAAATCTTTTTTTAAGACGATGATAACCGAGAAGTTTTTTGACTTTAAAAAAATGATTGTAAATAAAGTAACTAAATAATTCAAATAGAAACAACGAATTACGGCTGTATTTATAATAGTACTGCTATTTCCCTGTTTTGGTTGGTTTGTTTCAAAACAGTTTTTGTTCCGACTTTTTTTCCGTTTGAACTAAAGAAATCTCACTAATTAACCTCAATACGATCAATACATGTCAAAATTGTCATTCAGTTGGAGTGAGGCAAGAGATTGCTTTTTACCATCTCAATTCCTCGTAGTCACAGTACAGTGCGGTCGCCAGGCCTCTTTTTGTCAAGAAGAAAAAGCGTTCAAGTCATTAAAATGCGCAGCCGCCATTTATTGTTTTTATATATGTATTTCTTTGTAACTAAAGTCAATGACTTTAACGGTATTTGTCCGAAAACGTGATTTGTAACTTTGGAAGTCCTATTAGTTTTGTAATCTAATATTGTGATACGACGTAAGTGAAGACTTGAAACTGATGGAGAGTTAATTCGTGATTATTTTACAGTTTTCATTTGTTTAACGGTTGTTTTATTTGTAGATTAGTTGACAAGAAAATGAGTTTTTTTAATTAGTGTTTTTTCCTTCCCCACATTTGGAGATAATCTGACGAAAATTTGACGTCCATTTTGTTTTGTAAATATATCCGTTTTGAGATTCTTTGAAATCAAAAAAGTAGTTTTTGAAATGATCTCCTACCGATTACATGCAAATTTGAATATATTTTGGGACTTGTTTAAATTATTTTTTTGACAACTCAAAATGTAGGACTTGTTGGCAAAAGAAAAAACACAAAATTACGATTTTCTCAAAACGGCTTTTAAGATTTTGATCAAACTTTGCTCATGTGTTGCCTGAAAGAAGACAAACAAATCCACTTTCTACAAACGCCAGTTCTTGAGTTATCGATGAAAAACTAAAAAAATCCAACATGGACTCAGAAAGTTTTTTTTTTTTTTTCAATTGGCATTACCGATTTTGTTTTAATTTTAGTGAAATTTAAAGATTGATGACGCCTTTGTGCAAAATCGCCCAAAAACGATTGTTTAGGAATAAATGTTACAAGAAAACCAAAATGAACTGTAACCATTTAAATGTGGATTTTAATCAAATACTACTGACGTAAAAATGTGTTTATGGCTCATGCGTAGTAATTTTACGCCATTATTTTTAAAAAGAAAAATTTCAAACGTGAGGACCATGTTTCTTTTTAGGTATCTACCGAAATAGCATTTGTGGTTAGTTTTTTATTTGTTTTTGGAGATGGGAAAGTTTGTGTAACACTTTTAGACAATTTATTTTCGTACGTAATACCTATACAGAGGGGTGTGCAGAAAAATGTGAACTGTATATTCATTTTCGGATTATATACATCAAAATGAACAAAAAATATGAAATAACATATATGTAATCGAATCCCGCTAATTTCGTCTATCCGCCATTTTGTTCTTTAATAAAAAAAAACATTATGACTCCAGAAATATATTGAGTTCAGATTTAGTTTAAGCATTTTGTTATGTTACGTTTTACAAGTGTACCAAACAGAGAGACTTTATTTTTATAATATTCAAAATGGTGGGCATTTAAAACTTTTAATCTAGAATATCTCCAAAACCATTAACTTAAAAAACAAACTAACGGCCGCTATTTTTATCGTTATACAAAATAAAATCTTTGTGTTTGGTGCACTCGTAAAACTTAACATACAAGTGTTTAAACACAACACGAATTTAATATCTAATCTATTTTCTGGAGTTATAGGCCTAACGATTTAGTAAAAAAATAAAATGGTGGATAGACGCATAATCAAACGGAATTCGACTCTAGGTTGTAACGTTTTTGTTCGTCACATATTTTTGATATATATATATATATATATATATATATATATATATATATATATATATATATAATCTGAAAATGAATAGCTAGTCTACCTTTTCCGGAACACCCTGTACAGCTTCGAGCCTCGTTATGGCCGAGATACTGACACGAGCGAAGCGAGTTAAGACTTGTCTTTATTTTGTTGTTTTGTAAAGTGAAAAACCATTGGTCATCATCACCTTAAAAGAGGAAGAAAAGAATATAAAATGAGAACCCCCAACCTAGAATATTCTAATAGGGTCAAGGTCGTAAGAAAACAAGAGTTGGTTAAGAGACTTCAGACAGGAAAGATAAGAAAGAAGGATTAAATCCAAGACTAAATGAAAATAGGTGTACACCCAGCTAAGAAACTAAAATAAGCTTTTGAGTGTTAAAAAAATTAAATGGCCGCCATAAAAATAAAAACTTTGAGTTTGGTACACTTGTAAAAGTTACATAATTCTATAACTTGTCTATTTCTGGAGTATAAATTTTTTTGTAGAACAAAATGGTGGATAGACGGATAAAAGCGGAATTCGTCTATAGGTTATTTAAAATTTTTGTTAGTTTTGATTTATATAATCCGAAAATTAATAACCAGTTCACTTTTTTGGCGACACCGTGTTTCCACATATCCATATTCTCTCTGTAATTCTGAAATAGATGATATCCCATCATTTGTTTCACATTTGTCTACGAGTCATAAAATAATCTTGCTTGTTTGGATTGTCTTCATTTAATTCATGTCTTAAGATGTATGATCTCCACGTATGACCTTGCAAATATACTTGATCAATCTTTATTTATATCAATTTCACGAAAATATTGCCTGAGAGATACTTTTAGGGATCGTAAGTCGTTATCATTACTCGTTGAAGTTTTTCTCCGTCCAAACTATTGTTTACATTTCCAAATGTTCCATCTGCTTCGAACTTGTCATGAATTCCTGTAATTATTTTCCTCATTGGTGGTGGTTTATAAATTCTATTTTCTAACGTCCTTGAACATCTTTAATCTGTCTTCCAATTACACTTCAAAATCTACTATGGTTGATAAAAATACAACTGAAATTCAGCCACGTGTATTAATAAATAACAGAAACGACAACAATCAATGAAAAAAACAGATGTTATCAACTATCAGCTGATTTTGTTTTGACATTATGTTCGTTTCCTAGCAACAACTATTTAAAAAGTGTAGGCTATAAATTTTTCGGAAAATCGAAAATATGTGACAGTAAAAATAAAAGTATTAAAATTTACTACAGACCTAACCAAGTAGTCGCAGGCTTGATTCTGTTGTTTTTTAACCGAACTGAACTCCCAGTCGTTGTTGGTTTTTGTCCTACCTGGACCAGATGTTAAAAATAAGAAGTTAATTGGCACAACCTAACCTAACCTAACATAACCTAACCTGGACCAGATGTTAAAAATAAGAAGTTAATTGGCACCATCATGATTCTTACCCAACCTCCTAATACAAGCAGATCCTCTAAATGCACATGAGATATGAACAAAAAACTGTAAAGAATGGCCGCCATTTTCATTTCGATTTTCTTAATTTCATTCCATAGACGAAGTCACTATAGTCCCATTACACCAAATTTCATCGTTCCTGTTAATTATTGCGACCGCTACGTGCTTCCTATCCATAGATGAAGTCACTATAGTCCCCTTATACCAAATTTCATCGATCCTGTGTTAATTATTACGACCGCTAAGTGCTTCCTATCCATAGATGAAGTCACTATAGTCCCCTTATACCAAATTTCATCGTTCCTGTGTTAATTATTACGACCGCTACTTGCTTACTATCCATAGATGAAGTCACTATAGTCCCCTTACACCAAATTTCATCGTTCCTATGTTAATTATTGCGACCGCTACTTGCTTACTATCCATAGATGAAGTCACTATAGTCCCCTTACACCAAATTTCATCGTTCCTATGTTAATTATTGCGACCGCTACTTGCTTACTATCCATAGATGAAGTCACTATAGTCCCCTTACACCAAATTTCATCCTTCCTATGTTAATTATTGCGACCGCTACTTGCTTACTATCCATAGATGAAGTCACTATAGTCCCCTTATACCAAATTTCATCGTTCCTGTGTTAATTATTACGACCGCTAAGTGCTTCCTATCCATAGATGAAGTCACTATAGTCCCCTTACACCAAATTTCATCGTTCCTATGTTAATTATTGCGACCGCTACTTGCTTACTATCCATAGATGAAGTCACTATAGTCCCCTTACACCAAATTTCATCGTTCCTATGTTAATTATTGCGACCGCTACTTGCTTACTATCCATAGATGAAGTCACTATAGTCCCCTTACACCAAATTTCATCGTTCCTATGTTAATTATTGCGACCGCTACTTGCTTACTATCCATAGATGAAGTCACTATAGTCCCCTTATACCAAATTTCATCGTTCCTGTGTTAATTATTACGACCGCTACGTGCTTCCTATCCATAGATGAAGTCACTATAGTCCCCTTCCCATCGTTCCTATGTTAATTATTACGTCCTCTACGTGCTTCATATCCATAGATGAAGTCACTATAGTCCCCTTCCCATCGTTCTTGTGTTAATTATTACGACCGCTACTTGCTTACTATCCATAGATGAAGTCACTATAGTCCCCTTACACCAAATTTCATCGTTCCTATGTTAATTATTGCGACCGCTACTTGCTTACTATCCATAGATGAAGTCACTATAGTCCCCTTATACCAAATTTCATCGTTCCTGTGTTAATTATTACGACCGCTACGTGCTTCCTATCCATAGATGAAGTCACTATAGTCCCCTTCCCATCGTTCCTATGTTAATTATTACGTCCTCTACGTGCTTCATATCCATAGATGAAGTCACTATAGTCCCCTTCCCATCGTTCTTGTGTTAATTATTACGACCGCTACGTGCTTCCTATCCATAGATGAATTCACTACAGTCCCCTTCCCATCGTTCCTATGTTAATTATTACGACCGCTACGTGCTTCCTATCCATAGATGAATTCACTACAGTCCCCTTCACATCGTTCCTATGTTAATTATTACGACCGCTACGTGCTTCCTATCCATAGATGAATTCACTACAGTCCCCTTCCCATCGTTCCTATGTTAATTATTACGACCGCTACGTGCTTCCTATCCATAGATGAATTCACTACAGTCCCCTTCACATCGTTCCTATGTTAATTATTACGACCGCTACGTGCTTCCTATCCATAGATGAAGTCACTACAGTCCCCTTCCCATCGTTCCTATGTTAATTATTACGACCGCTACGTGCTTCCTATCCATAGATGAAGTCACTATAGTCCCCTTACACCAAATTTCATCGTTCCTGTGTTAATTATTACGACCGCTACTTGCTTACTATATAGAACAATGACAAGGACGACTGATCGACAGCATTGAATTTTTTCGATTCTCAAACTCACCCTGTATTTCTAGGTAAATAAAAGAAAGAATAAAGAAAAAAGTTGTTTTAAAATAATTAAACATATGCAGAATTAAAATTTTAATCGCTATTACTGGGTAACATTTGAATCTTCAAGATCCTCGTCGACTCACTATATTGGGTATTGGCTTAGCAATTCCGAGCTACTCTAGCTGGATTTACACCTTTTTTCATATTTTCTTGAGTCTGATTTCTATCTTTAATCTTTCCTATGACGTCATGCTTGCCCAACTCTTGTTCTCTTCTATATTAAAGTAGCAGTCTTTATTTTACATCCTGCTATTTTTTCTAGGCGATAATAATCGAGGGATTTCTCACCTTTAAACAACAAGTAGAAATCGATCTCTGCAGGTTATCAAGATCTTTGAATGCAAATCAAATTGATTTCACTTTAAGTAAATCATAGAAAATTGCAATCACAAGTTGTTTAAACGAGTCTTGCTACGCGTACAAAAGAGAACTGGTTTTTACACACCTGTTTATAATAGGTCAGGTTTGTCGTCAATAAAATGTATATTGAAAATATGCAAAGAAACAAGTTCTTCAATTGCTGGTAGTTTGTACAACGTAATGAAATCAAGTCAATCTTTAACTGATTGCATCCAAATTGCAGTACAAATCGTGTTATTTTACAAATTTAAGCTACATGTTTCACAACAATTATCCTAAGATAATAAAACACAATTATTTATTTTGTAATATCAACTTTTAATTAGTTTAGCCGACCAATGGTTTCGCCTGTTAAGGCATTGACGAGGCTGTATTACAGACTGTAATACAGCCTCGTCAATGCCTTAGCAGGCGAAACCATTGTTCGGCTAGACTAATTAAAAATGGATATTACAAAATAAATAATTGTGTTTTATTATCTTTAAACATGGAATTCCACCAAGAACCATCGGTCTCAACAGTAATGAAAAAAAAAAAAAAAAAAAAAACACAATTATCCTATTTAACTGGTACAAGTACATTGTTTTACTAACCCTGTAAATGATGTTAAGGGTAGGTGTAGGGATGTCGTTGTTGCCATCTCTACATAAACAGGATAACATTTAAGATAAGAACATGGAATTTTGTATTGGGAACTCAAAAATTTTAAATGGGTACCATCGTTAATTTTTCTTTGGATTTAAAAACTTTATTTTGCAAACTTTGAAAACGGCTACCATTTTCCAAAATGGCAGTTAACTTAAAATTTTCTTTATGGCGTTTTCGGATTTTACGCCAAATTGTAAGACATTCTTATTCGGAGTATAAACACACTTATACAGTATAACAAACACTCAGAACACAATTCTCATAAAAAATACGCCTAAGTATCAGACGCGTTTCAACGACAAGGTCGTCCTTTTCAGTGATACACGAGCTACACCAATCAAACTATAACATAATATATAAGAAGAGGACGACCTTGTCGTTGAAACGCGTCTGATACTTAGGCGTATTTTTTATGAGAATTGTGTTCTGTGTGTTTGTTATACTGTATAATTTTTCTCATAAGTCAAGCTCAACATTTAATATAACCACACTTGTTTAGGAGTAGATTTTGTTCATTTTTGGCAGGCGCTTTTACGTAATTCCCATTGTTGCAAGTTAAAAAGTTAATTAGGGATAAACTTGAAAATTTAAATAGCAATGTAGAATATAAATAAACAGCTCGTGGAATAAACAAATACTAGCAGAAATCAAATTATAAGCAGTTTTGTCTGCTCATGACTAGCTTTAAACCTCATTTTATTTAGGTTATATTTTTAGCTTTATTTTCCAACCTTGAAACTAGGTTATGTTACCATTTTCACTTGTTTTATGTACTAGGTTTATCACTTGATAACGGCAATTGATTTATAATCTCGAAACGTCATATATTAATTTTTGAGACTGTTTTTAGCTAAATTAAACTTATGGTCGCCATTTTTAATGTCAACAGCGTTTTAAAATTAACACCAACTTCCATCTTGCTATTGATATGTAGGCCTACAGATCACTAAACAAGAAAAATGACGTAATAACCCACAACTTATTAAGATAAGAAGTAACTACTGAAACTACCCCCATTTTGAAACTGTTTCTTTAGTTTTTAGTACAAATCATATTCAACCGATGTAAAATAGCTTACTTGCTAAATTTGACATACTTATATCTTCTAAACTTAAAGCTATTAAAACTATTCACCTAAACTACAAGCTGTTATAGCTATTAACCTGAACTTTAAGTTGTTATAGCTATTAACCAGAACTTTCAGCTGTTATAGATATTAATCTAAACTTTAATCCGTTATAACCTAAACTTTAATATGTTATAGCTATTAACCTAAACTTTAATCTGTTATATAGATATTAACCTAAATTTAATCTGTTAAAGCTATTAACCTAAACTTTAATCTGTTATATAGCTATTAACCTAAACTACAAGCTGTTATAGCTATTAACCTGAACTTTAAGCTGTTATAGCTACTAATATTAACTTTAATCTGTTATAGCTATTAACCTAAACTTCAAACCGTTATAGCTATTAATTTAAGCTTCAAGTAGTTATAGCTATTAATCTGAAATTCAAGCTGTTATAGCTATTAATCTGAAATTCAAGCTGTTATAGGCTAGTTATTATTGATTTTTTCTCAACCATCAAGGTACGTTTTTAAATAATATATTTTTTGTCACAATTTTTTATTTTTGGACGTCATTAGGTGCAAATTTTAAATGTACACATAATGAGCTACTATGGACTAAGACGTACGGCAAAAAATGATCATCATAAATAGTTCTTTAAATTTAAAGACATGCCGCCATTTTCAAATTTACTGGTAGATTCTAAGTTCGGGCTTGATAACGGGAGTTGATTTATACTCTCGAAACTTTGTGTATTAGTTTTGAAATACACAAATAATGACAAATATTCGATAATAATAAAAATAAAATTTGAAGATAATTTCTCACATATAATAACTTTATTAAATCAAACCCGTTTCAACAATGTTGACTTCTTCAGTGTTACATGAGTTACAATAAATATTTTTACTATAATCTATAGTAAGACTAAATAAAACTATATTATAAACTTAAACTATTAGCTAACAGAAATAATTTGATCATTGTAGTTCCATGCATCACTGAATATGGGAACATTGTTGTTACGCCTTTGATTTAATGAAGTATTAATTGTGTTCTGGTTTAAAAAAAATTAAAAATCTCTTCCTCATCGGTTCACTTATAGTGAATACGGGTGTGGTAAACCCGAGGTCCTAGCTGGATCTACACTTTTTTCTTGTAGTTTTATTTTAGATTCTCGCTTTCTTCTGGGGTCTTTCATAACCAACTCTTATTCTCTTCCGACTCTATTAGGTAATTCGAAGGTTAGGAATGTTTATTTCCTTTTTTTAAGACGATGATGACCAAGGGAATTATTCTCCTTTATACACCAAGAAAATAAAAATCAAGCTGTTATAACTATTATTCCCGATTTCGATGTATGTTTTTTATCAAACTTAATTTTTGTAATATTCTAATTTTGTTGTTGTAAAAGACTTATTTGGACATCGTAGATACAATTAAAACAATGTTTAGTCAAAAAGAATATTTTTGAATTTGTCACCGTTTTTAACTTTACTGGTTGATTCTTTGTTCTAGGTTTATCACCTGATAACGGGAGTTGATTTATACTCGCGAAACGTCGTGTATTAGTTTTTGCTTGTTGTTTAAAGACGGAAAATCTCTCGGTCCTCATCGCCTTTTAAAAAAGACAAAGAAGAGAATTATAAAATAAATATAAACCCTAGAACGTAAAACAATATTAATTCAAAAATATATACTTTAAATTCTCGCTATTTTGTATAACCTAAAAATTCTCATTCGATGTTACATAAACCTGGTATTCAGTTTGAAGAAAGGCGCCAAAGTCTGAGTCCCGACTCAATAAAAAAAACGAGGAGTGCATCTTGTAAACTGACCTGCGCTATATTGATCCAATGTCCCCTTCTCTGCCCCACTTCCAGACCGAGTCTAAACTCTTTTCTTCTCCTCTCTTGTATGCAGTCGCTTGGACAACTCCTTAGGCTAGCTCTATTACTTCGGTCGATCAAAGGGAAGGTTATAAAGCTGTCATATTTACTGCTTCTATCTAATCATAACTTATATTCTCGCAAAATAAACCGCTCTGAAAGCAGTTTTCCAGTCTGTTTATTGGTTTTAATTTTAAATGATGTAGTAAAAAGAGGTATTATAATTGTGCTCAAATTTCTATTTGTGTCTGTTCATATACAGGATGATCTTGATATCGTGTGTGATTTTGGTATCTCGTAAACTATTTTAAAAACTTTAAAGTTACTTTTTCAAGTAACATTTAACATTCGTTAAAACCTCTAGGACGTCATCCCCTTATAAGAAAAAGGGAGAAGAAAATATAAAATAAAGACCCCCATTTACGAATACTCTAATAAGCGTCAGGGTCGGAAAAGAACAAAAGTTTTAATTTTAATATAACAGCAGATATTTCTTGTTAAAACTCCATAAGGATAAAATAAAGCAACAAAGCTTAAAGTTTCAAAATATTTTAATAATATAAATGAGCTACAATTGTTTCGCCTTGCGGCATCATCGGATATTAGTCTATTAAAATATTTTGAAACTTTAAGCTTTATTGTTTTATTTTATCCTAGAACAAGAGTTGGTCAAGAAAGAAATGATAGGAATGACTAAAAAAGGGATCAAGACTAAATGAAAAAAGGTGTAGAGCCAACTAGGGTCTCTGGAAAAAACCAAACCCTTACTCACTAAAGCAATCCACTGATGCGAAGCAACTACCGCCATTTTCCAATTATTTGGATTTTTTTATACCAAATTTTAAGAATTTTTATTCTCCGGTACTTTTTTTGATAAGCTCACTCGTTTAGGAGTTAAAAACAATTAAGAAAGATGAAAGAAGGGGATCTAACCCAGACTAATTGAAAAAAAGGTGTAGATCCACGGAATTACCAAGCAGCAGCCCCCCTGGAAGCAAAAAATAAATCTTTATTATACATTTTGTTGCTGGAATTTAATACAATTCTTGAAATAACTATTTTAATAATCAATTGAATATTGAATGACCATGGCTTGCCCCCCCCCCCCAGTTTTGATCCTGGGTACGCCCTTGGATTTTACACCAAATTTTGACAACCGGCAGGGCCGAAAGACCGACTAGGGCGTAGCGAGTGTAGGTTTAGTCACATAGGTACAGCTACGGTCAGGACAGTAACAAAAACAAAGCCAATGGAATAGTTTAACATATTTCATATCTACGTTACCCGTTAGAGTTGAGGCTATGAAAGTGAGGTTAATTAATAAACTTGTGTTACAACTAACTTACCCTATTGTAGAAGACCCCAACATTTCCTACAATACTCAAGAAACTAACTTTTGGACATTAAATTTAAAAGGTCCGCTTGTATTACCACAATGGCAACATGATTAATATCTCGTATGTTATTTAACTCGCTAAATTAGAAAAAAATACCTCTATTAAGTTAGCCCCCCCCACCGCCAGCGCTAAATAAGTTTTAACCATAATTAAAATTAGGTGCTAATTAGGTGCCGAAATCCGAAATTAGGTGCTCAAACCGTTTGGCAGAAAATTAAATTTATAATGGGGGGGGGCTGACTTAACATAAGCTGAACCCCCCCCCCCCCATATAAAATTAATACAATTAGAAAAAAAACAAATGTGTAATAATTAGGGGCTCTCAGAAACCGTAAAGATATATACAGAATAAATTTTTTTTATACAAATTTACTCTTGTACGGCGATAGGCGCGACCGAAGTTTAAGTGCGAAATCCTGCCAAACGGAACGAGCACCTAATTCGACGTCTAGATATCTTAACATAATAATAATAATCAGGAATATTTTGACACCAATAACTCTCGGCACCTAATTAGCATCTAATTTCAATTATGGTTAGAACATATTTAGCGCTGGTGGGAGGGGGGGCTAACTTAATAGAGGTAAAAAAAATGTAGTTTTTAATTCTGCATGTAATGGTACCAACACCATCTCTCTACGATGAATAATAGCGAAGTTACGAATAAAAATGTAATTTCGAAATCAGACTTCGAAAAAATGTGATGTGCGTATATTTTCAAAATGTCGGGCTTTTAAAACTTTTAAACTTAGAGTATCTAAAAAGCCGTTAATTTAAAAAGAAATGGCCGCCATTTTAAAAAAAATATTAAAAATAAAGTCTTTGTGTTTGTCACACTTGTAACATTCGAAATGCTTATACTAAATCTGAACTCAATATATTATCTATTTCTGAAGTATCATTTTTTTTTTATAAAGGAACAAAATGGGCGGATAGACGGTTAATGAAGCAGAATTCGACTAACATTTTTTAATCGTTTTGATGTATATAATCGGAAGGTGGACTTATTTCGGAGCACCCTGTATATACAACTTCGAGGCTCGAGATAGTGACACCAACTAAGCGAGTGGAGAGTTTTCTTTATTTTGTTATTGTTTAAAAAACGAAAAACCTCTTAGTCATTATCGCTTTAAAAAGAAAGTAAGAAAAGGATTTAAATAAAATATCCTTAACGCGAGAACACTCCAATAGAGTCAAGGTTGGATGAATAGAAGAGTTGATTAAAAGACAGCAGACAGGAAAGATGAAAAGGAGGAATAAAATGCAAGATTACATGGAAAAAGGTGTATACCGAGTTGGGATTGTATGCTGACTATAGTGGGTTTAATTGCACAACACGATTTTCTATTTACCTGTGTGAAAGCCAAAGTGTAGATTATTGTAGGCCTACTAGTCGTCTGTTTTTAACTTTACTGTCTTTGCATAATTATAAATTTGTTAGCACTGATTCAACTTTGACATCGATTTAAATATACATGATCACTGTATACTAATTAATTTTAGGAACTAACAAACACTCAGAGGCTTTAGTAAGTACGATTTTGGCCATTCTAGCTAGATTTACACCACTTTTCATGTATAAATTTGAGTTAGTTCCCTCTCTTTTATCTTTCCTTTCAGGTCTCCCTTTACCAACTCTTGATCTCTTCCAACTCTGGCGCTATCGAGGGTTGGGGATTTTTATTTTATCTTATTTTTTTATAAATAGATTATGACGGAGAGATTTTAATCTTTAAAAAACCTAAAAAAAACTTTATTTATTGTCTATAGTTTTTATGAAATTTGTGTTTTTTAAAGCGTAGAATTTATATTTTCCACTAACTTATTGAAGGTTTATATCTAGTGCAGTATTTTCCATTTCAGGCACGTGCCTAGGAGCAAAATTTTGAGGGGGAAAATGTAGAATATTGTAATTGGGAAATTTGAAAGTGCAAGATTTGTCTAAAGCAAAAAAATAATAATAAAAAAAATAATTTTTTAAAAAATAAAAAATAAAAAAATGACGACCTCATAAGCTTATATATGTAAATATGTAAATTATATATTTTATGTTGTACATTTTTATATTTTATTGTTTTCCTACAAACAATGTTCTATATGTAAACAAATCTTATGTTTGCACAAATAAACACTTTTTATAATTCTCTGCCCACTACAGCTTAAGGTAATTTAATTTTTATTATTTCAAAGAATCAGAACAATCCTACCCTATTGTAAATTGTTAATAAGCTTGAAATAACTTAACCACGTTTATTTTGGAAAGATTAAAAAAAAAAAAAACGATTTCAATGAAATTTTAATGCGTGAAACAAGATCATGTTTTTCCATAATTTTATACCGAAATCCATGTAGCTTGGTAAACGTAATTTATTCAAACTATTATTTCGATACAGATTTAGGGGGAGGGTGTAACCAACTTGATTGCCTGGAAGCTCAATTTCTCTAAACGCGTCACTGGTTAAATCTATTAACTTATTAATTCAATTTTTTTTTACTTCTAAGATGTATAGATAAAGCCAACTACAAATGCAATGTAATGGTTGTTTTGATAATTTACTTTTAAAGAGCTTACCTTTTATTTTGTTTTTAAAGGGACACGATACAGTCAATATGTTGTTTCTATTTTGTAAGTAGCAATTCAGACGAAAACTACAACGTTGCCAGCGATTTTTATGAAACGTGGGATCAGTAAAAAATGTTAAAATATTTTGCTAATTATCAAATCTACCCTGACTGGGTGCGCAAAAATAAACAAAATCATAAAATGAAGGTAGGACTCGAATACTCTAATGCAAAGCAGAAGAGAACTTTAGTTGGTCAAAAGAGATGATATAAGAAAGTTGAAAGAACGAAATCAAACTAAAGACTACATGAAATTAGGTAATTTTAGTAAAAAATTTTTACAAATATGAAAGCTCATTCTTCTTCTTTTTTTTATCTGAATACATCGAAATTTATCAAAATATATTCATAGTATAACAATGTATATTTGAATTCATCAAAACTTTTCGATTAAGTCGAAATATATCGAAGTTTATCTAAATAAATCGTAATAAAACACATCTATCGAAATATAACACATATATCGTGATGTATAAAAGTAACAATGGCATATTGCATTGCCAACTGAATTACGTCATCGACTGAAATTTCATGTTTCTATGAAGACGGAAAGTGAGTTAAACTAAACTTGGAAGATTTGACGAGAAACAAGAAAAGAACGTAAAAATATGTACATTCAGCTAGAATACGACGGGATTGCCACAGCAGTTCTCACAATAGTACTGTATCTGAAGTTGAAATAGCGTTTAAATTGATAGTTTAAACTGAATTAGAATCAAAAAACTATAATTTGTTATAGCTTAGTTATTGTAGCTCGTGCATCACTGAAGATGGCGACTTTGTCGTTGAAACGCGTTTGAATAGACGTACTAATTGTGAGAATTTGTGTTTTATCAAGTATACCACTTTATAAGTCAAAATGAATTTATAAAATTCATAAGGTTCAAAATAGTAGAGTTCATAAGAGCAGATAAAATAGTCTGTTAAAGAAATATAATAATGACTCATAGTTGTTCAATGAGCACTGTGGTGAATGTGAACAATATAAAACACTGAAACCCCTTCTACAAGTTTGGTACAATAATACACACACAAATAAAATATAATAAAATATTTATTATCTATGTTATTATAGTTCATTTCGGTAACCAAGATACCATTATCGGTGTGATCTGAAATAATCCGTTAAAAAATATTATAAACGTGTTTTATCTAAACAAATTAATTAACATAACAATCTAAAGTAGTTCTTTAACAGATTTAAAAAAAATAAAAATTATTTTATTTATTTATTTATTTTTTTTCATATTTTTGGTAAACTGTTTTGTGTGTGAACAGATTCTGAATAAACTAGAGTTCATAAAGGGTGTAAATGATTAAATGTTATGGAGAAAGAAAAGTCCAAAACAAGAACGTTTTGAGTTGATGATGTTTTGGTTCTTTTTTTGCCTTTTTGGGATATGTGAGGAGGAAGATTGTGGGTTGTTTCTTAACCTTTTATTTTTACTGAATATTATAAGTGCGATTTATACTTTTAATTTTTTTTCTAAAATTTATAGTTTTTTCTTTTTGGTAATTACTGTATTGCTCTAAAGTTTTTAATTGTATTTATTTAATATCATTTACTAGGTTCATAACAAAACTGTTTATAGTACAAAACTATCGCGAAAGACAATAATATCATTTGCTTACAGACTAAAGTCAACCCAGAGACGATGAAACAATGCTCCCATAAAGTACCGCAATAAAAACAAGATATTTTGCAGAGTTCTTTAAGCACTTGGCCTACATAAAAGGGACGCTGCAGTTGCAAGATGGCGTCTAGGTTGCCGGCGTCTGCAATTTGTCTGTCTGCTCTTTTAACTTACGCCCTTCGTAAGACGTTTTACTTTCGCTGCATCGTTGAACTCATGATGGCAGTGGCTAGCCGTAATTGTAACTTGGAGAAAAAAGTGTATCATCTTACCTACGTGTCCATTGAATGAAACTAAACCATTGTTAATAAGTTGTACTTCGTTGTATCGTTCAGGGTGTAAAAAGTCCCGAGATTGATAAATAAATTTTAAACTGGAAAAGATGAAAATAGAAAAAAGTTTTGGAGTTAGGAAACTATTTTTTGGCATGTAAAAGCAAATTCATCACTAAATAAATATAGGTTTTTTTTATGGGATATTCAGAATTTTCAAACGAAAATGAGCCCATTGCGGTCTCATTAATGGGCTTGTTTAAAAGTAATAAATGGGTAAACTAAAGGATTGTATTCCAATCCAAAATTTGATCGTTAAATAGTTCTAAAACTCTATTTACTTTATAATCTCCTCTGTGGAAAATAATGAGACAAAAGACAAAATTCTCAGCAAAAACTACAGTTTTTTTAAATTTTTTTTATCAAGTCCGATTAAGAAGTTAATCTACCCTAAAACTTTAATTTTAACCGCAGAGTTTTTGTTCAGAGCTTAAATTTAAAATGCGGCACAAAAACGTTAATAATTTAATATTAAAATTAAATTTGGTTAAAAAATGGACGAAATTTTAGGTTAGATTAGGTTAGGTTAGGGTAGGGCAACGCAGGCGAGCAAAGTACTGGGCGAGCCTGTACCTGCCATGGGCCACCTGCATGCGTTACCTACTGCGCCTCATTTTTTCAAACTTTCATTTATTTAATTTGATATTTTAAAATAAATCTGTAATATATTTTCATTCTACACTTCATTAGAAGAATATTGAGACCAAACAATATATACTTTACTTCTTAGAGTAATAAACAATGTTTGCTACAAAATGAGAGACAGTATAATGACTAATAAGTGTGAATAAACAATACTATAGTATATATTTATTTAAACAAAGTAGCACAATATAATAATAATATTGTTTACACTGATGACCGACGGTACTTGATAGAATTCCATTGTGTTTTATTTGTTATAATAATAATAGTATACAACATAATTTGTACTTTATTATTTACACTGTGATAGGCTGTGTATGAATAAATATATATTACAACGGTAATATTGGCGTTCACACAATTTAGTTTTTGTAAATTGAACATTTGCTCATCTAAGCAACAGTAATACAGAGAATAATGTTGAAAACAACAAAAAAAATTCCTACCAATATTAAAAATGTAACATATATTTTTAAAAAATGAAGAAAAAAAACATAAATTTCTATTTATAAAATTTTATTGTGATAAGGTATGCATTAAATAAACTTGTATAATACTATTTATTTATTTTAAATAAAAATATTTTTGTTTTTGGCTATAATTCAGTAAATTATAGACTACGTTGTTTGGTCTCATTTTTCTTGTATTTATGTATAGAACAAAAATATATAAGATTTGCTTTTCAAATATCAAATAAAATAAATTAAAGTCTTATTAAAGTTTAGGTAACTCATACGGGTGGCTTGGGTGTAGGTCACCGGACACCATAATCCTCTGGGTTTGTGTGAATGAAGCGACACTTCCTTCATCCGCATTCGTAATTTGATAATAGTATGTCGGCCTACTTGAATTTAATTATTTTCAGGAACATAATATTGTAGACGTGAAAGTTTACACCATTGTTCAATTTTCTTGTGCACTTATGCATCATACTTTATGGATGGAGTGTATTGAATGGTTTGCAAGGTCACCGATCTCTTCCATTATTTGGGGGGGGGGGGGGCTTTCGGATGCTATTAGAGTATTCGAAGGGATTCTTTATTTTATCTTCTTTCTTCTTTTTTTTATAAGGGGGTAATGTCGGAGAGGTTTTTCGTGCTTGAAACAAAAAAGAGAGAGAAGTCAATCTGTGAGAAGTAATAGTACATTATATTTTTTTTTTCTACTTTAAAAACACACATATTTTGGTAGTTCCCCAAAACAATACCAGCAAAATAAATATTTAATAAATTTTTAGGACACACTGTATACGGCACCTAATTTTTGACTCACCCTGTAGATAGAGGTGAATTTCTACAAAAAAAAAATCTTTATTTCATAACTCTATCTAGATTACAACCAGAGATAGTTGTTCTGTTACTTTTTATCACTCCACAGAGTGGATTAGAATAATGAAATTTTAAAATTGGTACAATTTACTTCTGTACAGTGATGAATCACTTTGACAATATAAATCCTGAGTCCCTTGCATTAATATTCTATATATTTTTACTTTCCTGAGAGAAACGTAAAACAATAAAGTATATTTTCATAAAATAAAAATCAAACAACCTTTTATATTCGTCGTGTAAATACCGTAATCTAGTTCCAAGTAAATGTTTTGTTTAAATTGTAATCTAGACTAACAAGTGCAGGACAAACTGCAGACTGACGCCCAACTTAGTCGCCATATTATTGCACTGTAGCGAACTGCAGCGTCGATCTAGGCCACACAGAAGTAATAATCTTTTCTACTTTACCAGTTTTTTTTTTTTTTAGTCGTATAAAGTTTATTTTAAAACTATAAAATTTTATTACCTTGTCTTAGTTTTTAGTTGTAGCAATTCCGTAATTACCTCGTAATTAAATCCACATGCTGAAAGGACGTTTCCATCTTGTTTATGTAAATTATTGAGAGTATATTATTTGTCTGTCAAGAACTTTAAAAACTGCGATAATACAGAATTTTAGAATTGGTTGGGATTTTTTTTACTTGGAACAAAGTAATCTGCAAATTTGGTAATCGCAAAACATTCTACTTACGTTTTTTGACTGATAACCACGTTTTATATACTTAAGAAACCGAAAATGTGATCCCTCTTTAATAGACAAAATAATAAATAAACATAGAATGACATCCAGAAAATTAACTTCAAGCACCGAAAAACCTAAATACATCTCTTTGAAATTTAACCGTATTCTAGATCGTCCTATCAGCAATACTTTCCTCAGACATGGCTATAAAATTGCTCATCGAGCTTCAAATAATTTAAGCAACTTCCTCTAAACCAAACTAAACAATATCCAAGACAAATTCACGAATAGTGGAATTTATAAACTTTCTTGTAACGACGGCGACAAGATATATATATATATATATATATATATATATATATAGGACAAACAGGGCGCTCGTTCAGGACTAGAACATATACCTAGCCATAAAAAAAACACCAATAGACAAACATAACTCAAATTATGCTGAACACCTAATTAATGAGGACCAAACTTACACGGACATAAACACAAATTTGCAAATATTGTACGAAACCAATAAAAGCACAACAATGGATATATTAGAAGAATTCCAAATATACAAAGAATATAAGAACAACCCAGACAACATGTTAAACGACAAGCTGAACTTTTCTTCCAACCCCACATACAACACAATAGCAGAAATCAAATAAACACAACAAACAGGTCTACATTTCATTTCAACTTCAAACCTAATTATCAGTATCATACTGATAACTGCTGTCTACATCTAGTACCATCCTGCAGCAGGACACATACAGCAAGACCTTAGTAATGTGGCCACAAACAGTTAGTTTTATTATTTATGTACGACGAGTCATACTCTGATTTTATGTGTTAGTGTTGTGTTGTGTTACGTGTGTTTGTGTTAGTGCAAGCCTGACGAAGCCGACAGTGTCCGGCGAAACAGCGCTGTAGCTATAACTACATTACGGACTGAGGGCAACCTCTAAGGTAATTCATTGTATGATATACTAAACAGTCCAAGGCAACACATTATAGTTTATAAATTACAGTTTTGAAAATAATTTATATAAGTCCAAATTTGCTACACATATTTTTTATGTGGCTTTTATCGATGTATAAAAAACCAGGACCTTGTTTTGTATTTTAAAAATGCCAGCAGTTTTTTTAAATTTTTAACGTCGAATATCTCAAATTTTTTTCCAAAAAAAATATAGCTTTTTGTATAAAACACAAAATGATGGACAAACAGCTTGTTTCAAACAAATGAATGCTCTGTGTTTATTTCAACCCCAGTAACAATCCTATTAAAATAGCCGACAAAGATTCTGTAACACTCTGTATATTATTATAAAAGGTTTAAAACATTGCACAAACCTTCTCACTCAACCGTTTACAAAACCAAATAAAAATCAACCAAAATTGTACTTAGACAAAATCAATTCGTTAGTTATCAACCATGGGTGTTGTCTTTGATATTTAAAAAAGAACGTAAACTTTGTTCGCTTCTACTAGAAACGTGTCCTAAGCCAAACGTATATTATATACCTAACCTAACCAACTTGACACGAGAACAACACAATACTCAATGATTTAAAATCTGAAAGATTCTATATTTATACTATAGATGGTATAAACATAGGTTTACTCATTGTATTGTTTGGGGTTATAGTGACAAGCTGTTGAAAGGGTATCTCTTGTAATAATAGATACGGGTCATGCTTTTACTATGTTTGGAATGTGCAACGTTGCCAAATCCATAACGGCATAAAAATCGTCGGATATAACCCTGGTCAACTATTTCTACCCAGAATCCGTCAGAAATAACCTGTCGCAAACTACCCGGCACCTTATATTTTGTCCTCTAATAGCATCAGGGTCAAATGAGAACAAGAAAGAAGTGATAGGAAAGTTGAAAAAGAGGATTCTATCCCAAGACTACAATTTGTCCTCTAATAGCATCAGGGTCAAAAGAGAACAAAAATTGATCAAGAAAGAACTGATAGGAAAGTTGAAAAAGAGGATTCTATCCCAAGACTACAATTTGTCCTCTAATAGCATCAGGGTCAAATGAGAACAAGAAAGATCTGAAAGGAAAGTTTTAAATGGGGATTCTGTCCCACGACTACAATTTGTCCTCTAATAGCATCAGGGTCAAAAGAAAACAAAAATTGATCAAGAAAGAACTGATAGGAAAGTTGAAAAAGAGGATTCTATCCCAAGACTACAATTTGTCCTCTAATAGCATCAGGGTCAAATGAGAACAAGAAAGATCTGAAAGTAAAGTTTTAAAAGGGGATTCAAAAATTGATCAAGAAAGAAGTGATAGGAAAGTTGAAAAAGAGGATTCTATCCCAAGACTACAATTTGTCCTCTAATAGCATCAGGGTCAAAAGAGAACAAAAATTGATCAAGAAAGACCTGATAGGAAAGTTGAAAAAGAGGATTCTATCCCAAGACTACAATTTGTCCTCTAATAGCATCAGGGTCAAATGAGAACAAGAAAGATCTGAAAGGAAAGTTGAAAAAGAGGATTCTATCCCAAGACTACAATTTGTCCTCTAATAGCATCAGGGTCAAAAGAGAACAAGAAAGATCTGAAAGGAAAGTTGAAAAAGAGGATTCTATCCCAAGACTACAATTTGTCCTCTAATAGCATCAGGGTCAAAAGAGAACAAGAAAGATCTGAAAGGAAAGTTGAAAAAGAGGATTCTATCCCAAGACTACAATTTGTCCTCTAATAGCATCAGGGTCAAATGAGAACAAGAAAGATCTGAAAGGAAAGTTGAAAAAGAGGATTCTATCCCAAGACTACAATTTGTCCTCTAATAGCATCAGGGTCAAAAGAGAACAAGAAAGATCTGAAAGGAAAGTTGAAAAAGAGGATTCTATCCCAAGACTACAATTTGTCCTCTAATAGCATCAGGGTCAAATGAGAACAAGAAAGATCTGAAAGGAAAGTTGAAAAAGAGGATTCTATCCCAAGACTACAATTTGTCCTCTAATAGCATCAGGGTCAAATGAGAACAAGAAAGATCTGAAAGGAAAGTTGAAAAAGAGGATTCTATCCCAAGACTACAATTTGTCCTCTAATAGCATCAGGGTCAAATGAGAACAAGAAAGATCTGAAAGGAAAGTTGAAAAAGAGGATTCTATCCCAAGACTACAATTTGTCCTCTAATAGCATCAGGGTCAAATGAGAACAAGAAAGATCTGAAAGGAAAGTTGAAAAAGAGGATTCTATCCCAAGACTACAATTTGTCCTCTAATAGCATCAGGGTCAAATGAGAACAAGAAAGATCTGAAAGGAAAGTTGAAAAAGAGGATTCTATCCCAAGACTACAATTTGTCCTCTAATAGCATCAGGGTCAAATGAGAACAAGAAAGATCTGAAAGGAAAGTTGAAAAAGAGGATTCTATCCCAAGACTACAATTTGTCCTCTAATAGCATCAGGGTCAAATGAGAACAAGAAAGATCTGAAAGGAAAGTTGAAAAAGAGGATTCTATCCCAAGACTACAATTTGTCCTCTAATAGCATCAGGGTCAAATGAGAACAAGAAAGATCTGAAAGGAAAGTTGAAAAAGAGGATTCTATCCCAAGACTACAATTTGTCCTCTAATAGCATCAGGGTCAAATGAGAACAAGAAAGATCTGAAAGGAAAGTTGAAAAAGAGGATTCTATCCCAAGACTACAATTTGTCCTCTAATAGCATCAGGGTCAAATGAGAACAAGAAAGATCTGAAAGGAAAGTTGAAAAAGAGGATTCTATCCCAAGACTACAATTTGTCCTCTAATAGCATCAGGGTCAAATGAGAACAAGAAAGATCTGAAAGGAATGTTTTAAAAGAGGATCATATCCCAAGACTACAATTTGTCCTCTAATAGCATCAGGGTCAAATGAGAACAAAAATTGATCAAGAAAAACTGATAGGAAAGTTGAAAAAGAGGATTCTATCCCAAGACTACAATTTGTCCTCTAATAGCATCAGGGTCAAATGAGAACAAGAAAGATCTGAAAGGAAAGTTTTAAAAGAGGATCCTATCCCAAGACTACAATTTGTCCTCTAATAGCATCATGGTCAAATGAGAAGAAGAAAGATCTGAAAGGAAAGTTTTAAAAGAGGATCATATCCCAAGACTACAATTTGTCCTCTAATAGCATCAGGGTCAAAAGAGAACAAAAATTGATCAAGAAAGAACTGATAGGAAAGTTGAACAAGAGGATTCTATCCCAAGACTACAATTTGTCCTCTAATAGCATCAGGGTCAAATGAGAACAAGAAAGATCTGAAAGGAAAGTTTTAAAAGGGGATTCTATCCCAAGACTACAATTTGTCCTCTAATAGCATCATGGTCAAATGAGAAGAAGAAAGATCTGAAAGGAAAGTTTTAAAAGAGGATCATATCCCAAGACTACAATTTGTCCTCTAATAGCATCAGGGTCAAAAGAGAACAAAAATTGATCAAGAAAGAACTGATAGGAAAGTTGAACAAGAGGATTCTATCCCAAGACTACAATTTGTCCTCTAATAGCATCAGGGTCAAATGAGAACAAGAAAGATCTGAAAGGAAAGTTTTAAAAGGGGATTCTATCCCAAGACTACAATTTGTCCTCTAATAGCATCAGGGTCAAATGAGAACAAGAAAGATCTGAAAGGAAAGTTTTAAAAGAGGATCATATCCCAAGACTACAATTTGTCCTCTAATAGCATCAGGGTCAAAAGAGAACAAAAATTGATCAAGAAAGAACTGATAGGAAAGTTGAAAAAGAGGATTCTATCCCAAGACTACAATTTGTCCTCTAATAGCATCAGGGTCAAATGAGAACAAGAAAGATCTGAAAGGAAAGTTTTAAATGGGGATTCTGTCCCACGACTACAATTTGTCCTCTAATAGCATCAGGGTCAAAAGAAAACAAAAATTGATCAAGAAAGAACTGATAGGAAAGTTGAAAAAGAGGATTCTATCCCAAGACTACAATTTGTCCTCTAATAGCATCAGGGTCAAATGAGAACAAGAAAGATCTGAAAGTAAAGTTTTAAAAGGGGATTCAAAAATTGATCAAGAAAGAACTGATAGGAAAGTTTTAAACAAAAATTGATCAAGAAAGAACTGATAGGAAAGTTGAAAAAGAGGATTCTATCCCATGACTACAATTTGTCCTCTAATAGCATCAGGGTCAAATGAGAACAAGAAAGATCTGAAAG
This sequence comes from Aphrophora alni, assembly GCA_963513935.1. Classification (NCBI taxonomy): domain Eukaryota; kingdom Metazoa; phylum Arthropoda; class Insecta; order Hemiptera; family Aphrophoridae; genus Aphrophora; species Aphrophora alni. The sequence continues at coordinate 147,153,254 of OY740768.1, forward strand.
TAAAGTTTTAAAAGGGGATTCAAAAATTGATCAAGAAAGAACTGATAGGAAAGTTGAAAAAGAGGATTCTATCCCATGACTACAATTTGTCCTCTAATAGCATCAGGGTCAAATGAGAACAAGAAAGATCTGAAAGTAAAGTTTTAAAAGGGGATTCAAAAATTGATCAAGAAAGAACTGATAGGAAAGTTTTAAACAAAAATTGATCAAGAAAGAACTGATAGGAAAGTTGAAAAAGAGGATTCTATCCCATGACTACAATTTGTCCTCTAATAGCATCAGGGTCAAATGAGAACAAGAAAGATCTGAAAGGAAAGTTTTAAAAGGGGATTCTATCCCAAGACTACAATTTGTCCTCTAATAGCATCAGGGTCAAAAGAGAACAAAAATTGATCAAGAAAGAACTGATAGGAAAGTTTTAAACAAAAATTGATCAAGAAAGAACTGATAGGAAAGTTAAAAAAGAGGATTCTATCCCAAGACTACAATTTGTCCTCTAATAGCATCAGGGTCAACAAAAATTGATCAAGAAAGAACTGATAGGAAAGTTAAAAAAGAGGATTCTATCCCAAGACTACAATTTGTCCTCTAATAGCATCAGGGTCAAAAGAGAACAAAAATTGATCAAGAAAGAACTGATAGGAAAGTTGAAAAAGAGGATTCTATCCCAAGACTACAATTTGTCCTCTAATAGCATCAGGGTCAAAAGAGAACAAAAATTGATCAAGAAAGAACTGATAGGAAAGTTAAAAAAGAGGATTCTATCCCAAGACTTCAATTTGTCCTCTAATAGCATCAGGGTCAAAAGAGAACAAAAATTGATCAAGAAAGAACTGATAGGAAAGTTAAAAAAGAGGATTCTATCCCAAGACTACAATAAAAAATTTGTATATCCAGCTAGGATCCCACGGGATTACCACTCATGTACTCCCTATATAAGGGTTATAATCACCGAAATATTACAGAAAATATCGATTTAAATTCCAGTATAAATTATGAAAATTAACGGCAATAACAGCATGTACACATGAGGTAATTACACAACTGTTTATCGACGAATCATTAAAAATTTCTTTTTAAAGGAATAAGCACTTTCCAGACGATTGCATTAAAAAAAATAAATAAATAAAATGAATTACTGCTTTTAACTGTATGAATTTATTCAATGGAAGCATTTTTATTAGACTTCAACTACGCCAATAATGAGTAAAAAATATAGTCTTTAAATACAAGGAACTCGTTTAAGTCGGTGGCTATGGTTACAGGTGTCAAGTTGTTGTGACTGTTGAGTTTGTTCGAAAATCAACTGCATTTATTTATTAAGGGCGTGGCTACTTAAAAATGATTGCCCAGTGGTAAAACTGCAATGCAACTATAAATGGAGTAGGGAGGTAACTTTTTGTTTCAAGTAGCTTATGAAATTTATATATGTATTTTGTTTTTGTTTCAGTGGTGTTGACATCAGCTCCTAATAACGAGGCCGAGTTACAATTGTATCGAGTCATGCAACGAGCTAGTCTTTTAGCATACTACGATACTTTGCTGGAAATGGGTAAGTTGTAATTAAAACCTACTAACAATCAGCGCATCTACTATTATGAGCCTATGTTTCAGAATAAATAGTACTGAAATTCCCCCAAAATATGGTCTTTTCTTCGATTAGAAAAACACCAATTACGTAGTTCATTGTTAACGCAAAAATTAGGTTAAGTTTAATTCTATTTTAAGGTTAGTTTTTATTATTATTGAGAAGAGAAATTTTTAATTGAATATTATTTTTGTTCATACGCAATCCAACGTTCTCATTGTCCAAGTTTATACATGTTTTAAATAGTTTTCTTGGATTTGAGTCGTACAGAAACAAGTGAGCTTTCACATTGTACAGTGTGCAGTATAGGTAATTGATATATTAGGACTTTATTTTTGCGAGGCCATATACAGAAATTCTGTTAATATAAATTAGGTTTGCCAAAAAGGAGAATACCATTCCAGAAATTCAGTTTTGGTATCGTACGCAAGATGATGTTATCTCCCACAACTTAAAGAGTTTTGACGACCTTCTCATTTCTCGTAGAACAGAATTGCCATAGGCTTCTCACTCAACAAATCTCACACCTACTGACATTTGGTGAATGCTCAAGGAAGCCATTTTCCGAGCATAATTACCAATTACTATCACCAAACTTCGAGAAATAATAAGTGGAATGTAACAACGTACTTCAGATATATGTTTTGTAATCTTCATGAAGACTATAAGTTTTGTATTAACCCGAACGGAATTCACATGAACATGTTTTCGTTAGAAAATAAATAACCTGACAATGTTCAATCATTAAAATACGCTATAATTATATATTTTCAGTACCGTTTATTTTGGCATACCCGGTAGTATACCATAATAACTTACTTATGTAAATTCGTTTCATTATTCACTAAAAAAACTGGTGAAATCTGAAAATAACTGTTATTTCTAACAGATAAAACTTTCAATATTGGCCAAATTGCAGTTGTACCGAATCTTCTAGGGTACCACGATATTTTGATGGAAATGGATAAGGTTAAGTAATCACTACTTAGAGATTGTGTTAGGTGAAAATAACTGTTATTTCTAACACATAAAACTTTCAAAGTTGGCCAAATTGCAGTTGTACCGAATCTTCTAGGGTACCACGATATTTTGATGGAAATGGATAAGGTTAAGTAATCACTACTTAGGGCTTGGGGTAGGTGAACATAACTGTTATTTCTAAAACATATAACATACTGTAAAACAAACTTTCGAAGTAGGCCAAATTGCAGTTGTATCAAATCTTCTAGGATACCACGATATTTTGATGGAAATGGATAAGGTTAAGTAATCACTCCTTAGGGATTGTGTTAGGTGAATATAACTGTTATTTCTAACACGTTAAACATTCAAAGTTGGCCAAATTGCAGTTGTACCAAATCTTCTAGAATACCACGATATTTTGATGGAAATGAATAAGGTTAAGTAATCACTCCTTAGGGATTGTGTTAGGTGAACATAACTGTTATTTCTAACACATACAACTTTCAAAGTTGGCCAAATTGCAGTTGTACCAAATCTTCTAGGATACCACGATATTTTGCTGGAAATGGATAAGGTTAAGTAATCACTCCTTAGGGATTGTGTTAGGTGAAAATGACTGTTATTTCTAACACATACAACTTTCAAAGTTGGCCAAATTGCAGTTGTACCGAATCTTCTAGGATACCACGATATTTTGCTGGAAATTGATAAGGTTAAGTAATCACTCCTTAGGGCTTGGGGTAGGTGAACATAACTGTTATTTCTAACACATAAAACAAATTTTCGAAGTTGGCCAAATTGCAGTTGTACCAAATCTTCTAGGATACCACGATATTTTGATGGAAATGGATAAGGTTAAGTAATCATTTCTTAGAGATTGTGTTAGGTGAAAATAACTGTTATTTCTAACACATAAAACAAATTTTCGAAGTTGGCCAAATTTCAGTTGTACCAAATCTTCTAGGATACAACGATATTTTGATGGAAATGGATAAGGTTAAGTAATCACTCCTTAAGGATTGTGTTAGGTGAAAATAACTGTTATTTTTAACACTTTAAACTACCGAAATAAGCCAAATTGCAGTTGTACCGAGCATGTGTCATGCTTTCTTTTAGTATACCACTATATTTTGTTAGAAATGGGTATAGTTAGGCAATAACTAGGGCTCGTGGAAGGTGATTTACTTGTTATTTCTAACACCTTAAACTTCCGATAAAGACCAAATTGTAGTTTTACAGAGAAATAAAACAGGCTGGTCTTTTAAATTACTACAATTGTTTACTGGAAATAGACAAGTTAAAATAATCATTACGGCTTGTGTTACACGAACAGAGAGTTTATTTCTTATGTATAAAACCTCTGAACAACAAGTAGTTGCATTGTAATGAACAATGCTATGAAGTAGTCTTCCAGCATAATGATACACTGCTATAAATGGGTAAATGTGGAGAATCACTACAACTTTTCTTATAGGCCTGCCTAAATTGTAAAATATAATTCTTAAATGTGGAAATAAATCACAAATATTCTTTTTTTTGTAATACAGAGTCAAGATACGTTAGTTCTCACAACCGGTTCTATCGATTTCGTTCAAACTTTAGTGAAATTATGCAGATTAATGACCCGCAAATTTGCGAGTAAAATAATTTTCAGGAATAATAATTGCCATGAACCGTCACCGTTGTCATTAAAAGCTCTTTTGACCAACTCTTGTTCTTCTACGACACTGACGCTATTACAATATTTGATAGCTACAAATTTTAATTTTTTGTTCGTAGCCTATCTTTTTTTATAAGGCGAATATGTCCAAAAAGTTTTCGCTTATGAACAGCAAAGAAAAAAAATTAAAATAATCCCATTATTTGTACTGCAATGAATAAATACAATTTTTAAATTTTTTTTATGATTTAGATATAAATCTCAATATTACAAAAATGTAAGCATAATTAATATTTTCCTACAACAAGCTTTAAAATAATCCTTATATCATTTATATGCTGTAAGTTTAAAACTTATAAAACTAAATATGAAATTGCAGAATTATACCACACGCTTTTGTCTCCACCATCTCCCCTTTTCTGAATCTTTCCAACGTTCCTATCTTCCTCTCTCTGTCTATTAAATTCGTGATTAATGCATTCTCGTTCTCTTTTTCTCTTTCGGTTGCTGTGTGAAGTCAAATATTTCCTTTCGCGATTGAATCCCTAAACTTTTAGTTACCATTTCACATCTGCAGGAAGGTATTCGTGGTGGTCTCTTTATATGTTTTCCTATTTATGTTTCAAGGGGGTGACGATGTGCAGCAGTTGTGTGAAGCCGGTGAAGAGGAATTTCTGGAGATTATGGCGCTAGTGGGGATGGCATCGAAGCCCCTTCATGTAAGGAGACTGCAAAAGGCGCTACAAGAGTGGTTAAGCAATCCTGGTAATTGTAATAATTCTCATTTGTAACAACAAGCTATGCTATAGAACTGTACAAGGCACAAAAATACTACCTATATCAGTTAACTAATTTCCCATTTACTAAAAAACTTGCAATTTAAAAACAATATAAAGTACACACGTGCAGGATGCAAATATACATAATTGTGCATGTTACAAATATACAACTTAAAAACAACTGCTCATTTTATAACTGTAGGAATAACAATGACCAATGTACACAATTTAATGTTTCACAGACTGTACTTGAGTTATCACGTATGATGATAGTTAATAACAGTTGAGACGTCCACATAATGACTCCGTATTAACTCCCACTAGACAAAAAAAAAAGAGAATAGGACGATGTTTTTTCTAACCTCAACGTCCGCGTCTATTTCAGTTTATGTTCTTAGAAATAATAATATATAAGTAGAATAGAATCTCCTTGGAGTTGTGACGTCAGCGGTTTATCGATGTCCGGGTCACTATGCACTCTGCAACAACAAGAAAAAAGGTTTGAAAGAAAGAAATGACAAAATGCGAACCATCCGGTATTACAAAAAACATCATATTTTCTCCGCCCGTTTCGTTGTATTGTTTTTTTTCCCTTTCAATAACAACTCGCTCTTCGGTTTTTTTTACACTTATATTTCATTAGACTGTTTTTTCTCCCCCTCTTCTGTTTTTACAGACGCTGTAGCGTTTGGACTAAATCGATAGTTGGAAAAATTACGATGGACGTCGAGAAAAAAGTGCGGCTTCCGAGAGACTTGTTTCCGGTGCAAAACACGCGATTCTCTCAACCAATGGAAAAGTGTAATATTCACTGAATTATAAAAACACAATACGTTTCCACGAGTTTAAGCAATTTGTCTTCCAGAAATATTTTAGATTCCAATTGTTTCTGAAGGATATCAAATGTCACGTTTTTTATGAATAACAACGTTTATTCAGGAACGTTAACCGTATCCAGTAGAAGGAGAATAAAACGTGTTAAAACATTGCACAAACTTTCTTATTCATTCATCCTCAAAACCCAATGCAAATGAACTAAAATTAATTGTTAGCATTTTCGTAATTGTCTAAAATGAAATTTGAAAAAAAAAAAATTATATATTTTCAACCATATGCGCAATTTGTTGGTTTTTACGTGTAACTCAAGAACAGGCTAGAAAGATGGCGACTTATAGATTGTGTTTTGGTCCTTAGGGTAAAATTTCATCAAAATAGTTGGAGCTAATTATAAGAAAATCGTATATTTTTACCGTCATTTTAACATTTAAAAATGAAATAAAATCTTGAGATATGACCAAAAAAAAATACCCATGTACCAAATTTATTCAAAATCTGTCCTAACGTTTAGGCTGCGTCTTTTTTTATTCAATACAGATATTTCCGCAAAAAAACACAACATCGATTCTTAACCCATTGCGTAACTAACTATTTATACGTTTTCATACTTAGCTTAAAATCTATAAAAGTTTTAATGTATCATTATATATATTTTAATATAGGTTTGTAAAATTTGTTGTACAATTATTTATATATTCTCAAAAATTGTAATTGTCTTGAGTTAATTTCGATTCCTATTTTACGTATTGCATAGCTAATTTAACAATAAATGTTGAATTGAAATATTCGGGTTTGAAGCCGCTAGTTACAAGCTTCATTTATAAAACGTTACAGCAATTATTATGTTTTTTCCTTGTAGATTAAAATTGTAATAATTATTATGAACAGATAAAATAATAACAAATGACATACAACAGCTCCCGTACAGGTGATATGTATTTTTAAAAAAATGTCTGAGCATTTTCTATTTAGTTTAAACAGCGTGATAAAATTAAAACTTTGAACTGATGTTTTCTTGGTGGGTAGTAGCAAGGAAATCTCGCTTGGTTAACAACTTCCATAACCTTCCCATGCTCTCAACTATTTATTGTCCTTGTTGGTTAAATGCGAAAACCTCTCGGTCATCATCACCTGAGAACGTAATGTCCTAGCTAACTAATAGTGTCATGGTTGGAAACAAATTAAAGGGCGGTAATTTATTAAGTTATGTTATTTCCTTTTTCTATTATTTTAGCATAGTGAGTCCCCCCCTCCGTACTGCTAGTCGTTTTACTCGGCTCGTTTTTTACAGCATGGTTAGGTTAGGTTAGGTTAGGTTAGGTTAAGTTAGGTTACAAAAGGTCGGACGCGTTTCCGCATTGCCACAATTCGAATTTAAAAACTAATCATGTCTTTTCTAACAATTTATTATAATAAAATATATCATAATTTCGGAAACTTGCCTGTGATTTAATTTATACCCTGAGTCCCGTCCTCGTCGTCATCCCGACAGATTTCGGTCAACGTGGATGTAGTCTCCAGCCAACTTCGGATTTTTCAGCAGCGAGTTTTCTGCGCTAAAAGCAGGCGACTGCCACGACTAGTGTCAGAAGTGGGATATCAAAGGGAGATCGGATAGGAAAGATGAAGAGAATGATCTAACCCAAGATTATATGTAGGTCCCTAACGTACTCAAGTAAATCCTTGTAAGATACTTTTTCATGTGAAAAAGTAGAGAAGACAATCGGAGGATCTGCCCTTATAGTCCAACTGGCGGAATACTATTTCAATCCATTTTCACACCTTTGTTTAGCTGTGCACTACAGGGCTTAATAATTATTTAATTTGCGTTTTAAACTCTAAAAATTGTAAAAAGGAACAACAACAAAATTAGCACACACAAAATTGTAAGCGGTCCAATAGGCAAAACCTCTTTCATTATCGCCTTATTACTGGTGGGACAATTTGTCTGTGCTCGCGGCTCTGACGCTACTAGCCGTCCTGTAAAAGTAGGGCTCGCTCACCCCACTATGTTTGTCTACCTTTCGCGAGACATAATTACAGTTTACAAGATTTGTAGTGCACATAGAAACATGATGTTTACATCAAAATATTCTGCTTTTAATGAGGAAGGTTGTGACGTTAATTGTTGATAAAAAAGATAAACATTATTGTTCCTTTTAATTTAATTTGTGTTTGAAGTTGCTAAGTTAGAATTTTTTCGGAAAAACTAATTTGTTGTATTGGTAAAATTATTTTTTACATATCTGAAAACGAAAAAATAAAGGTATGCTATTTAGGAAAACTGGTAACCTGTTTACATGGAAATAAAAAAAATTTTAAACTAATAAACTAAAAAAAAAATCCTTTCTTATCTGGGGAGGAAAAAAACAAATTTTATTTATTTACGTCCTTAATATCAGTACTAGCAAAGTCTTTACTACATGTTTTTGTAAATGAGCGATAACCACTCCCCTCTCCTCCCCCGCGCCATAACCAACCGCGCGCACAAACAATTGGACCCATCAGTAAAAAAAAAGGAAGAAAGAACATAAAATAAAGACTCCCAGTTCTGTAATAGGCTACTTTAATAACGTCAGGATCAGAAGAGAACAAGAGTTGTTCAAGAGACCAGATATGAAAGTTAAAAGAGAGAGAGAGAGAGAGAGAGAGAGAGAGAGAGAGAGAGAGAGAGAGAGAGAGAGAGAGAGAGAGAGAGAGAGAGAGAGAGAGAGAGAGAGAGAGAGAGAGAGAGAGACCGATAGAGAGAGAGAGAGAGAGAGGGAGAGGGAGAGAGAGAGAGAGATAACCCAAGACAATATAAGAAAGGCATGGATCCAGCTAACCCTCGGGATTCCCACTCCCATACTCACCCTAATGAGCCCCTGAGGGATTAATAAATTTTTTTCTGTTGTTGTTTAAAGGCGAACGAAAAATCTCTCGTACGTAGTCTCCTTATTAGAAAGAAAGAAAGAAAAGAACTCCTAGCCCTTGAATACTCTAATAGCGTCAAGAGAGACCTAATAGGAAAGAGAATGATCTTATTGTAGATCCAGCTAGAGCCCCTCGGAACTGACAAACCCTTACTCACCAAAGTAACCCCTTGAGGGTGGATAAAGTAAGATATGACTTTGTTATACTGTCATGTTTTTTACTTCGTAACACGTCATAAAACCAAGTATGTCATTGGAACAGAAATAACTCGTCACGTTCCAGATACGAAGATATTTCTTCTTCGATTTCTTTATAAACATAAGTGTAGATCAGCCTGTTTGACGACCTTGACCTTGGTGTCAATCAATATAATATTTTGTATATTGTTAATAATATTCTGTATGTTAATAATTTGGAAAAAAAGATTAGTTATAGGATTTACGATACAGGTAAGAAATAACTTACGAAAAACTGATTTCAAAATGTTACAATTTTTATTTTTTAGTATCAATTTCTAAACAAAATCTGTCTTTCTTGTGAAATGTGTCTGAAATCAATCTTTAAATTTCTGTCTTTAGAATACTTTCTTAAATGTGTGTGACGGGTTAAAATATTGATTAAAAATTCATTTTGATGTTCCCGTATGGGATTTTAATAAATTTGCATCTAACCTAACCTAACCATATATTTAATTTAATTTTTGATAACTCAAAATTTGGAGATAGCAGCGATAGAAACAATAAATTTTCACAAAATAGGTTATAACAACCTTGGCGGCAACGCCTTACCAATCTTATCATCGATTTAGTCTTTCCTACCAGAACGTAACCAACGAAAATGTCACTGAGCAGCGAGTGTTAGGTTTGCCAGGATAGGCGTGGGCTTTGACTTTAACTTTTATTTAGAGAGGGGGTTAAGTAGTCTATTTTCATCACTTAGATTAAAAGAAAGGTTAAAATCAAGGAATATTAAGTGTATACAGAACTAAATTTATAAGCACAAAAAATTTAATCTACGGATCCCGAACGAATAAGTTGTACCAAAAATAAATTATCTTTTAAAATTTGTAATATAATTTCTTGGAACAGTTTGTTCTTTCGTCTTTCTTTTAAAAAATGTAGATCTAGCTAGGATCCTTTGGATTTCTACGCCTCTTACGGTAGTGGTGGGGACAGTTTGTTAGCCTGTAAAACTGGAAATTAAGTCTGATTTTTATTATGCCTGTATGTAAGAATATTTGCTGTAGACTATTTTCTCGCAATAACAAATAAAGAGAAAGTGTAGAGAAAAAGCTATTTTAAGATATTTGTGGATACAGCTGTTGTTGGCCCTTTCACTCCAAAATAGTGTTTTTTTTTTTTTTGTTTGTTTTTTTACAAAATGTGTGAACTAAATATGTTTATAGAAAATATTTTATTCAAACTGATCTAACCTAATCTATCTATATTAAATGTTAAACTTGACTTATGAGAAAAGTTATACAGTATAACAAACACACAGAACACAATTCTCACAAAAAATACGCCTAAGTATCAGACGCGTTTCAACGACAAGGTCGTCCTCTTTAGTGATACACGAGCTACACCAATCAAACTATAACTGTATCTAACGTGGCGCCGAACCCCATATTTATACAAACTGAAGGGGGGGGTGGCTTTTTTGTGAGAATTGTGTTCTGTGTGTTTGTTATACTGTCTAATCTAACCTAACCTAATTTAACCAAATCTAACCAAACCTAACCTAACATAACCTAATCTAAACTGTCCTAACATAACCTAACCTGACCTAACTTAACCTAACCTAACCTATTGCAGTTAAAATATACTGTAGGTAATCGTCGTAGCTCAAATTTGGATTATGTATTAATACAAAAAATTCTATATTTTCAAAATAAATTGAAAATAAAATTTTATTTAAATATTCTCTTTTTTGCCTTTAATTAATTAAAATTATAATCTGTAAAACTTAACCTAAAGGAGCATACACTCGAACCTCTAAGATGTAGTTTTTCAAAATCGACTCAAATTTCATTTAACAAGTAATTGGTAGTACAGTAAGTTTGATTCGTCAATAATTTTAGCAGGAAACTTTAATGTGAATTTTGCAAAAGGTGAATCAACGCCATTGATTTCATTCCTTAAAGAATTTCAGTTGCACATTAATAACAAACCAAGAGAATCACAAGTAGATATGTAACGACAATAGATGCAGATACCTTGATATAATAATAACACTTTCCTGGCATATTTCAGTTATAACCGACCAATTGTCACTTTAATACTTTCAGAGGCAGCATCGGCAGTAACACCTGACAATATTTAATTTATTATTTAGTATTTTTGTAAAAATATAATAAGCATTTAATTTATAAAAATCTAAACTTTTGTTTATTTTCAATATTTTTTCCTTTTAATAACTTTCTTTTGCATATTTTTTTATAAAAATTAGTTTTGATGTTTCACTGCCGTTAAAGTCTCTTTTAAAAAAATAATTAATAAATAAATAAAAAAAAATATTTATAAGGCAATCATGAACCTTATCATTTTGGACCTTTAAAGAACAAAAAAATTTAACATAAATACCATATAAATTAAATAATATTTCCATAAAATAAAGTAATAGTTCTCAAACGTAACACGGTTTTATACGTTGTAACAACTGCGGTCACCAACTCCAATGTTCTCATTGCAATCAATTCGTGTAAGAAAATAATAGCCGTAAATGTTACGAAAAAATTACTCTCTATTCTATGTGGATATCTGGTCGCCTCATAAATAGCTGCTAGCGACCGCATAACTGGACAAAAAGCTGCTGGTGCATTTCTTTCAACTCGTTGCCGCTGCTAAATATCGGTACATCCATTTTACATCTCTATGAGGCAGTGGATAATTAACATTCAAGTTGTGTGGCGGATTGTCTAACTGCTTGTCAACTTTAGCACATTGATTTTCATTATTTTTTTTTTAAGAATTGGTAAAGAAAATATTTTACGATCATTGTTATGAATTACAATCATAAAAAAACAGATTTTCCTGATCTGATTCTATATATGTAGTTGTCATGTAGCCATTTAAAGTTTTGACACAATCATTAACACTACCTTTGGTTTTCATTATAAACAGCCCAGGTGACTCTGAGATTAAAAGAAATGACAATTGTTTAACTGTGATATTGGTTGCTAATCAATAAACTCTACGAATTTAGAAATTGGTAAACCTTTTTTTTCAAATCTGTGCGTGACAACTAAAACAAGTTGAGGGGTGCCATTATTGTACATACCCAGACAAGTAGATCCTCTAAAAGTTGATTTCTTGGGCTTTGCAGGAAATGTTAAATTGCATTGGTAGATCAAGGGGGTTTACTTATCCAGTGGAGTTATTTAACGTTGTTACAAAGGTTTTATGCAACTTGTAATTAATTGTGTTTATTAGTATTTTCTTCACGTGACGTCAGCTAAGCCCTAATGGGCCTCGTAGATGTTTATATATTAAAAAGTGTAGCCTACACTTTTGTTAGTGTTTCGGCCCCATCGGGCCTCGTATCTGTACATATGTGAAGGAGCTTCCACTAGCTAGTGTCGGTGACTCGACGCTGCTGTATCTCGAAACTATACTAGGTTAAGTTAGGTTATGTTAGGTTAGTTTAGGTTAGGTTAGGTTAGGTTAGGTTAGGTTGGGTTAGGTTAGGTTAGGTTAGATTAGGTTAGATTAGGAAGTTAGGTTAGGTTAGGTTAGGTTAGATTAAATTAGGTTAGGTTAGGTTAGATTAAATTAGGTTAGGTTAGATTAAATTAGGTTAGGTTAGGTTTGGTTAGGTTAGATTAATATAGGTTATAATAGATTAGGTTAGGTTAGGTTAGGTTAGATTAGGTTAGGTTAGGTTAGATTAGATTACATTAGGTTAGATTAAATTAGGTTGAGTTAGGTTAGGTTAGGTTAGATTAGATTAGGTTAGGTTAGGTTAGGCTAGGTTAGGCTAGGTTAGGTTAGGTTAGGTTAGTTTAGATTTCGAAATTACATATATTTTACCACAACTTCCCTAATTGTCATCGCAGTGATGTGGGGGTTAATACCATTGCCTACTGATTTGATATCAGAACTTTTTAAAATCTAATTTAGTTTAATCTCGTGTTCACTAACGAGATATGAACAAAAACTTTTTTAATAGCCGCCATTTTGAAATTTTCAATTAAATTTCGGTAGGGTTTTATATGAGCTCTCAGATATATCAAATTTCATGTTCCTATCTTATATTTGATTGCCGCCATTGTGATTAAATATAAACATAACGACAATGAAGATGGATGGACTTCTTGAAGAAAATTACTTCATCGGTTTTATGAGGTTATGTAACGTAAAACATTTATAAAACCGAGATCGAAATTTATGGGTAGATAAAACGTTTTGAATGTAGAAAAAAATGATTGATTACGCATTTTCTTTTAAATTTTAAATTATTTCCGTAGCCCTGGTCATTTACAGAAAAAAAAGCCTTTTAGTAACAAAATTAATAGTAGCACAAAACCAAAACCAACGTGTTTTAGCGATCAAATATGACTAATTAGAAATTTTGTATAGATCCATTCTTGTAAAACCCCATAAATTGCTAACAATTTAGTTTTATTGCATTTTGCAAGAAAACTACCTGTAAACCCGTGTTTTGCTATTATAAGTGACGTTATGGATAATTGAAAAGCTTACAAAATGAGCTATATTAAGTTCAGTTCTGCTATATTGTTGCTTAAATTGTTTAAGCAAACTTTATTTCTTTCTACCACTTTGATGCCCGACATGACAGAGATTCTGATACGAGGAAAGCGAGAAGAGACTATAAACATATTCAAGGCCCTTGAAATACGTTGCTGGAATTATGTTTAAAATATTTAATATTTAATGAAATTACATATTTTATTATTAACATTACTGTATTTTGGATTACTATTATATTACATTAGTTTTTAATAAATTAGTTATGATTGTATAATTTATTACTTAAACACGTTTTGAAAATATAATTAAAATGAATTATTTTTAAAAAATGTGAAAAGTGATTATAATTTCAATATATTGAGATCAAAATTTTGATTTGATTTATTTTTCATTTTGGGTGATAATAAAAATGCATACAAGTATTACTTTGTCTCTTTTCCCTCTTTGTAAAAAACGTCTTAAAAAAATCATTATACAGCTCTATCATGAAACCGAATTAATTTTTCTTTTATCAATTACATTCTATCTACAAAAATTTCCTAATAATTAATCCATTACGAATGTAATCGCGCAGACTATGCACATCAATCCATCCCCACATGCAGATAAAACCATCTACACTGGTTTATAACCTAGTCACGAATTGTGGTTTTTGTGGTTCTTTCTCAACCGATTTTAAAGTAACATTCTATCTCTTCAGTCCTTGAGACGTTCAAATATTATTTATCATTCGTTTTTGTCCGACATAAACCGGAAGAGAATGTAAAATAAATATGTTTAACAACTTTTTAACTGTATTTTGTATATTGATGTGATACGCTATACATATCAGAAAGTATCAATGAACGAGTTACAATAAAGTTAACACTAACAGAATACAGAAACAAACAATTCATACTTACAGTTAAGAATTACAAATTTTAAGCTTAGAGGGAGCAAGGAGTAAAATAAAAATTATAAACACCCAGAGAGGGAGACTAATTACTAAAACAACATACTACAAATCAATCACTAGATAAACATGAACAAAGACTTAAAAGTTGAGTTATGAGTTGTGGTTTGGTTGGTGTAGCTGGTGTATCACTGAAGAGGACGACCTTGTCGTTGAAACGCGTCTGATACTTAGGCTTATTTTTTATGAGAATGGTGTTCTGTGTGTTTGTTATACTGTATAATTTTTCTCATAAGTCAAGCTCAACATATAATAAAGACTTAAAAGATAAAATAACTACAAGTTAAAAACACATAACATTGATTGTATGAATAATTGAGTAAAACGAACTTATAAGGTTCTAATAATAAGGTCGGACTGCAAATCTCAATATTAGATTTTTCGAATAGTAGTGAGAATACCATTCTCTCAAATTTTAACTCAGTTGTACTTTGGCAGTGCAAACAAATTAATAGACCCATAATAGTACCAACCATTCCCTATCATACAATGTAGTACAAGCAGATCTGTTTTCTAAATATCGAGATATGGCTAAAATATGTCCACATACAAAATTTGAATAAAATCTGTTGTCAGGTTTGTGCTGTAAAGAACTATACAATATACAACGCAGACTGATAAACTAAAAGTTTTTTTTTTTACTCATTACATAAATTTTTCTATACTACGTATATGTTAAAATGTAAATATGATCTCCGAAAATATTTTTGAAGTTCAAACTTAAAAAAAGAAAATCTTCTAGTTCACAATGCAAACAAAATCTTCAAGGCTTAAACGAGATTAAAAAATGACACAAATTAATTTAATACAGAAGAATGTGTTAAATAATAAAATAAAGAAGAACGAGAAGCACAAATTTACCGGATGTACAAAAGTTCACAAAAGAAGAACTTTTTTTAAAAAGAATTCTGGTGATAAAGAATCTCGAAGAGAAAAAAATCTATGAAAGAAAACAAAATGTATAAGAAGCAAGAAAGTTCACGCTTCGTTGAAGGTGACTTCTTATGCAAGGAACGCCTGTAGTCGAAATATAATCATGTATTGGAACAGTTTAAGGTTTTGATAT
The DNA here is from genome assembly GCA_963513935.1 of Aphrophora alni. NCBI lineage: Eukaryota > Metazoa > Arthropoda > Insecta > Hemiptera > Aphrophoridae > Aphrophora > Aphrophora alni. The sequence continues at coordinate 147,168,721 of OY740768.1, forward strand.
GTGAACAATAGAATGTACGAACATATGTTTGTAGTTTACTGTTTAAAAATTTCAAAATTTAAGGGTGTTCCAAAAATGTGGGGCAATAATTTACGTAGTGATTCCTTGGGTCAAAATAAGCAAAAAAGTTTATATAGACATATGTCCTATCTCGATTCGTTTAGCGTCTGTCTGTCTGTATGTGTATATTACAAAATAATTCATAACTCCTTAACGGTTTGAGTTACAGAGTTGAGATTCTGCACACATGTTCATCTTATTGGCCGCTATCTTTGTGCAAAATATGAATTTAAAAAAAATCTTTAACCGTTTCAAAATGGCGGCTATTTTAAATATTTGACGGCAAATATCATAAAATCACAACAGTTGTGTTTCTTTAAAAAGTGTTCATTTTGTACATGTTTGAAAATAAAATAATATTTATGTATTGATAATTTGTGATTTTATGATATTTGTTACAGTTTTAACATTTTTAAATGGAGAAAACTGTAGGTATAGAAAGGAAAAAATTAATTTCTCTGTTATTCTTCGTCCAAAATAAGCTTAATAAGATATCGTTGGAATCTCCATAAAACTTACTACATATCTTGCAATGTTTTTGTAAAATTAACGGTTTTCGTGAAATTTGACGGTTTCCGAAAAACTGTTTTTGAAATGTCGTCCATCCGTTGTCGTTGACATCTGTGTGTAAACACGATAACGCCCATAAAAATATAAAAAAAGGAACATGAAATTTGGTTTAGGGGGCCCAGTGTGTTTATATAGAACCCTATTGAAATTCATAAGAAATTAATAGTAGAATGTCAAAATGATGACCATTTTAAACAGTTTTTTTTTGTTCATATCTCGTTTCATATTTAACTTATAACACACTAAATTAGATAAAATTTTACAGTTTTTCCTTTGTTGTTTATAGGCGAAGAACTTTCGGTTATCACCACTTATATAAAAAATAAATAAATAAATAAAAATAGAGACCCCGCCTAGCGGCGTTAAAGTCGAAAGAGATCAAGAGTTGGTCAAGAGAAATCTGAATTGAAAGATAAAAGAGAGGACTCTAACACAAAACTACTAGGGGTCCTGGGGTACGCCACACCCTCACTCACTAAGAGCCGCTGAGGTTGTTTACAGATTTCTGCATATAATGTACCAACCCCACTTCTCTGCAGTACTACGACAAATAGCAAAAGTTATTATCAAAAAACTAATTTCGAATTCTGACCTCTGGATATTTGTATAGTTACAAGATCCATCAGGACCGAGTCACACCTTCACATATATACATGTATGATGGATTTCTATGTTGTCCTCCTCGAGATTTTGTCTGATGTTTACGTGTAAATTGTAATGTATGTACTTTTGTTTTAATGTGCGACGTTCTCTTCGGAATGTTATAATATTAAAGATCTGATGATGGAGTTACTCCTCCGAAACATGTCCTTTTAATTTATACCTTAAGAAATGATCTCAAGCATAAAATTAGCCTTGAAAAGTCAAAGCTAAGGCTAAACACAAACGTGGTTATAGCCTATCAATAGCTACAGGATAGGAAAAGAATAAGAGTTGGTCAAGAGAAACTTTATAACAAATATTAAAGAAAGTCTACTCAAGACTACGCGAAAAAAGGTGTAGATTAAGTTAGGTCTGTCGGGATTGTTACTCCTTTACTAGCTATAATGCATAACTGAAAGTAACTAATAGAAAAGTATGTCAGTTGTAACACAATCATTCCAACAGTTTTTGAGAAATTAGTCATAACGCACAAAATTGACCGTATCTCGGAGAGTTTTTCATTTGTTTTATACGTACAATTCGAGGGTTTCTGTCATAAACAAATACAAAATTAAGATTTTGTAAAAATTGCATCTAATTGTTTCTATCAAATATTGCTCAAGTGTAGTCTCGCCAACTTTCCAAACATTTCGTGAATTATTTGTAAAAATTATTTCGTATAGAAGATGAATGAATGAGAAAGTTTGTTCAATATTTTTTTCACCATTTATTTTACTTCCTAAAGATGTTTCCGATGAACGAACCTGCATTACTTTGATAAGTAAACCTATAACATTATTCACAAGGTTTTGTTTTATACGTTTTTTTTTACGATTAAGAAAAAGCCCAACACGGAATTCCAACGAGTAAAGCAGCGACGTATAAGTGGGGGGAGGGAAAAAGTGGAAGATTCCCAGAAGAGAAGAGATGTGCTTAGGAAGTTTTTATGTCCGTAGCAAAAGGGTTGAAAAAGCGTTCTAGACAGCTTGGAGATAGCGGAGGCAGGTTTTTTTCTTAGTCTTAATTTCTTTCTCTCTCCATCTCGAATGGCTGAGTAGTTTTCATCTCTTTCCATGCACCACTACTGCGATGAGAGCTACCATTAAAATAAAATCCTTTTTTTTTATCTCACTATTTTTTGTCGACTAATTAAAATACTTTTATGCATAAGACCTTCAAACAAGAAGCTTCTTTTTTTTATTTGGTTTTTCTATTGTCGTCATTTATCTCGAATGTCTAATTGCAAGACATGTTGTAAAGAAATTTGACACAAATTTCGGGCAATTAAATAAGTGGCACGTATGTGGAACCTTTGTTTATAACTCTTCTTATTTGTTTCAGGTAATTTAATCCTCGAATTTGGACTGTCTCTTACTTTCTCTCATAGCCCATACGTAGTATAGAAAACGTTATGTAACGGGTTCAAAAATCTATATCTTTTGAGAACATTTCCATTTTCAGGTTCCCGAGTTAGAAAAGTTTTTGGAATTATGTGTCGTGCCCTACAGTTCAACCGTTCCAAAACGATTTATGAGTAATTTAAGACTTGATTATCGAATAAACTAAGCAAGTTTTAACCCCTTATTTAAAAATATTCTTCAAAGACATCGTCCATGGTTCATTCACTTCTTTATAGAGAAACTACCGAACTGATATTTTTGGTTACGATTAGATTTGATTCCTTTTTAATTAATTATTTTTTTGGGGGGCAGGATTTATTATCCTTAATATGCCTTCAGCTTATTGTGAATCCTCATTCACAGGACATACCTTATCAATCCAGTCTCGAGGTTTTTAGGAAACTGTGAGATACTTCGGATGATGTTGTCCTATCTGTCCCCTTCTCTATAGAGTGACTAGGGACTCAAATCGTTTCCTGACCAGAACTGGGGTGTCAAAAACTACTTGTCAAACCTTTTCCACAGGTCTACGATATATCCTACACAAGAGGATATTTGCTTAACTTCATCATGTATAGATGGCTATGGAATATCCAATAACAAATCAGGAATCTAGTAACTTTTCGAAGATCGGTGGTGTTCCTTCTAAGAACCTCCAATGTGTTGAGTCTTAACGGATCCTTAATCATCCTCTTATGCTCTACATGTTACAATCTTCATACATTGACCCTTCGTTTCCTCCCAAAATTTCATAACCCATGGGGAGACATACCTGCTTGTTAAGGTAGAGGATACTCTGAGGGCAGGTTCGAGGCGCCATTCAGTTCCTTTTTTGGCACCCCTGTTTGCCTTTTCATTTCTCTCAATACCCTGATGACAAGAGGGCCTACAACAAAATTACTTTGTTTATTTTAATCATGAATTTTAGGGTGACATGACAGTCCCACCTTCTCTGTGGACACAGTTGCCACTTAAAGGTCAATTTAGAGGGTGTGCGGTTAAAATAATTTGTGCAATATTTTCAAACTTTTTATTCAGATTTCATTTCTTCAATGACAAGTTTACAACAATTGGAAAAATATGAGTTATTAAAAAAAATAATAAATTCCGTCATTTTCTATTCATCCCAAAATATTTTCAACTGAGCAATCACAAAAACACGCTTATGGAAAACGTTCAGAATTATACTGGATGTCCGAAAAGTTGAGCGTCGTAGTAGAAATTAGATAAACATAATTAAATAAATAAAAAATCATATAATATGTTTGATATTACCACCTCCAATTTCAAAATATGTTTTAATACCGAACTTCATATTATTACAACTTTATTTTGCATTTTAGTTTCTATGATACGGTATTGTTCCTCAATCCGCGTTCGTAGATATACCAGGTGACGAATCTTCATTCGTTACTCTTGTCACTTGACATAACATGAAAAAGAAAAAAAATCAAGTGTATTGATTTCCGGTAACCTGTGCCAATCCATCTATCAGTACGCGTAATGTGTTTGAGCACCGCGTTACATTAGCTTGATAGTTCTCCGATGAGATTCAATTTGGATATCAGCTGATCGAAGTATCTTACTGATGTGGTACTCTCCTATCAGAAGGTGCCGTTTTAGAGTGACAACCAACAGACCAGGACAGAGGGTTGAAGGAGATTTTGACCAGGAAAAAAAGAAATTATATTTTTCCAAGTCTTTTATAAGAACTAGCAAGTGTTCAGATTGAACTCTGAGATAGCTCTGTTTCTCTCGGCTGTAGTGACCTCAATTTAGAAACGAAGAGATGAGTTTGTTTCAATTCTGTTCCCTCCTCCTTGGATTGGGTTTAAAGTTTATTTTTAAACCCATTTACACGTGTTGTGTAAACAAAAGCTAATACATCCAATGAAAGAATGGTCACAAGAAGCTGATCCCAACATCTGAGAGTACGATTCACCTGACTGAACCGTTGAAGGAGAACGATCCTTACCTGTTCCAAGATTCCGGACTATACCATAATTCGTTGTGGTCCTTCCTATCACTGTATCAGTGGTGTTTCTCGGGGAAACCATTATCGGTGATTCTGATTGTTAAATTCTACACTGACATCAAATTATCTTCATCGAAGAACTTCACTTTTTTAAAGTTAATTCTCATCTTTGAACATTAAAAAATATATTATCATCCGACCTGCAAATTATATCGATGAAACTTTCTTATCTTGGATACGTTGAGTTCCAAACTCATTCCCCGTATGGATTCTTTCCCCTTTTCATGGAATTTGACTAAAACTGCTACACGAATTCCCACTTATTTCTTAGGACGTCCTAACTGTGGCAAATCCTTATAAAAGCCACCACTGTCCTCCGATGAACCTGTTCGTTGTAGTGCCGTTTGTTAAATTCTTCAACAACCCCTCTCTGTGATCAACCCTCGCGTCCGCAATACAATGTTCTCAACATCCTTCTCTAGCGTTAACATTATTCACGAAAAAAACTCATATTAACTTCTAAGATGGGACTTTTCAAACAACTTGTAGTGTGTAAAACAGGTAAATTACATAATATGTAGATCTTGTGATCCGGATTTTGTGTTTTTTTACTGTTCAAGTAAGAAACCCGTTCTGACGATCTGTTTAAAATGTTTTATAGAGTCGCTTTTTTAGTGTCTTTTTTTATTGAATATATTCAAAGTAAGTTGAAAGACTATGTTTATTATTTCTAATTGTGATAATACATAAATTCAATTCATTAAATATTCTCCTTATCTACCGTGGGAATGAAAACATCTCACTTAAAATAAACTGTGCAAAAACATTGCACAAACTTTCTCACTCAACTTCAAAATCAATTAAAAGCAAATCGTCACCATATGTCAGTTCAGTAGTTGTCAGTCGAAAATTGAATATGGAACCATGATAGCTATTTGTAAAAATATTTATATGTTTAAATAAGAGTTTGAACTTGCTTTGCTTGTGCCATAAACCCCTCAGCGTAAACGAGCTTTAATGCCAATAGTCAAGGTTTGTTTCTGCAATTATTCATGTACCATTATTATTTTACTTACGTTTTTTCATAGGATTTTGGGTCATTGGTATCCATATTTAACTTTTTGAGAAATTTCATATTTTCGTAATTTTGTATAATTTTGAGGGTCAAGGTTTTTTGCCGATTATTCGTGAACTTTTTCTTACTTACGATTTCCCGCATGGGCTTAGGTCATTAATGTTAACATTTAAGTAAAAATTTAACGAAAACCGTGCAGCTTATTTTGAAAAATTACCTATTTTATAGTCACAAGGGCGAGTTTTGTTTTTTATCAAACCGATAATTGGGCCGAATACATTTTGGTTGGTTCTAGGAGGGCAAACTTGAGCAACGATTAAAATCGTTAGAACAGATTTTGGTAATTTTGTGATCAAGGTTCTTCTTTTTGACAATTATATTATACCCTAATTAATTGACATGTACCTTAATATTTGTGTATACTACTTTTCACATGGGTTTGGGTAATTAACATTCACATGTAACTAAAATTTGTTTATCCGAAATTGAGAAATTATGTTTTTATTATTTGGTCGATTTTTGTTTTGTTTTTCTATCGGTAACACAGGAACTGGATTGTTTGGGGATATGGCTACCAATATTTCTTTGTAGCCGTTAGAAGCCGTAATCAAGTTTTTTTGGAGCCGTTAATCAAAATCGTTTCATAAAATTGTAATAGTTAGTTCTTTTCTTAAGTTGAATTTAGTTAATTACTTAACCTTTAAATTTTGAATAATTGAAACGGAAAAAAGTCTCAATATATGGTCAAAACTGCCAAATTTGAGTTGGACCAATTATCAAAAATTCAAACCGATTTTTGGTTCGAAGTATTTTTATTTGGTGATATATTTATTTGTGCCTAATTATCTTATGACCTGTGAGTTATAGCAATTATTAAAACTTATAGATATCTAGTTCATGCACCGAAACAAGGTTTTCTTCATGTTTGTGAACAATATCAAACCGACATCTTCTCATGGGGGTTCTAACATGAATTTGATGTTACGCCAATATAGCTAATATTAGGAAAATTTTCTCGTTTTTGTTGATAAATAACATTGTTTGGCTGACTTGGTATGTTGTTAGCTTACGGATATATTTTGGGTTTCTTACATTACACTTAGTTTAACCATGTGATGGTTCTAAAAGAATAATATAGAGTTTTTATATCCGTTATGTGATTCCTTTTTTCCAAAAAATAGTTTTTGGAAAGATGTCTCTCTGTCATTTGACATAGTGGAGTGATACAGTCCGAAACGTTTACCAATTTTGTATGTGGGCTTATTTAGTGGAAAAGTTAGGACTATTATGTCCTTTCTTAAACTTAACCCCACAATACATAAATAATAAATTGCTTATTTTAGACTAAATATAATACTCATAAAAACAAGCATGAACACAATTTAAACAAAACGAGAAATATAAACGTAAAATACAATATACGATCAATTAAAATACAATTCGAAGTAAAAACAACGTCAAAAAAACAGCTTAAAATCCAAAACAAAATAAATCTTAATTAAAACTATTTCAATTAAAAAAGTTTTGATGTTAGGAGTAAATTTATAATATAACTAAATTATTATTTAATTTATAAAAAACTATTATAAATAAATTTCTTATTTTAGACTACATATAATAACTATCTTTTGGTGTAGCTGTCACAAAAATAAACAAAAAATTACACTTTTATTCACAATTTATTGCAACGATTTCAATCATTTTTTTTTTTTCAATTGTAGCATTTCAAGTAGTTGTAAACATATATCTGTGTGCTTTGATTTAAAAGAAATTTAATCAAATTTACAATTTTACAGCCATGTTCCAGACACCTCTAGTTCCAGGTGGTTTCTATCCAAGAATGGTGACAACTCCAGTGTCAGGTGTAGGATCAGTCAGTCCAAATAGAAATCATACAAGTCCTGGACCACTGTGCCTCAAAGATCCTAATCCAGGAAGATGTACACTTTCTCCGATACCTAGTCATAACCAGGTAATGTTCATACGTTAAGTTACATATTGACTACTAAACATTTTTATTATACCACATGTATTGTAGAACTTATTTACTCAAAACTCAATACAGGAACGATACAAGATTGTAATCAGCTGACTTTATAATATAACATAACACCTTATCCTTGATGATCATCTTGGATGCTGTGTACTTTCCATAATCTTCATCATGTGAACACCTTTATCGAAAGTTAAATTACTCTCACTTAAACTATTAATTTAGTTTGTATTTTTGTTATCTCTTAATATTAAAATGAATTGGTTTCTTAATGCTTTTAATAGAAAATTACTAAATAATTTTATTCTGAAATAGTTTCCCGTTCTATTTAGTGTTTAAAGTGAAATCGAAATGTCTCTGATACCTCATTAGATGTTGGGGGGGGGGGAATGTGCTTTAAGGTACTTTAACCAATTCAACATAACATTTTGAAAGTGGTGAGTCGATGTGCGGGATATCTCTGCCTATTATAAGTTTCAGATCCTATGCAATGTAAAAGAGTTATCTGAATTTTATAATCAGGAATGCAATTATAATTTAATGATATATGAAAATCTTCAATATGTAAATCTAAGTGTCCAACTCTCTCTCTCTCTCTCTCTCTCTCTCTCTCTCTCTCTCTCTCTCTCTCTCTCTCTCTCTCTCTCTCTCTCTCTCTCTCTCTCTCTCTCTCTCTCTCTCTCTCTCTCTCTCTCTCTCTCTCTCTCTCTCTCTCTCTCTCTCTCTCTCATTAAATGGCTGAATTATAGGTTGGTTTAGACCTATGTCATTTCCATCACTATTTTTCTTATATCATTTTAGTACATTCAGGTTCACTTACCTCCTGCGTGACCATTTGTTATGTAATTTGCAGAAATATGAAGTTAGTCATTAAGTAAAAAAGAGAGGGAAGGAAGTGCTAAACCTAAGCAGAAGAGAGCTAAAACTCCTCTGTGGTATACTAACAGGACATATCCATTGCAGGTACCACTTAAGTAAGATGGGCCTGGTGGACGATGATACTTGCAGGTACTGTGGTGTAGAGGTGGAACGCATGGAACACATCATCATGGAGTGCCCGGCCTTATGCCAAAAAAGACATAAATTTCTAGAATTTATCTTCATTTCGGAAGAAGAATTACTAAACCTCCCGACCAGGGGTTTGATCAATTTTGTCAAAGACATAGATCTCTCCTGAGTCCAACAAGAGGGGGGCACAAAAGATCTAATTAGGTCGCAGTGCAGGAGGCGTTCTAAAACACTCTCCCCAGTCTTAATAATAATAATAGTCATTAAGTAAAAATAATCAAAGTCCCTAACTATGTTCTGTAAAACTATGCTGTATGAAATAAATGTAACATTATCAACTCCAGAGGGACTTTTGCTCCAGTTTATATTAGTTATGAGCATCCCAAAACTGCTGTGGATGTTATATTTTAACAATCCTAAAATGATAATACATTATTAAATGCGTTACAAAATTTTCACATTTCCGACAAATTAATAAGACTGATCCAAATAACAATGAATAATAATAATAATGTGTAAGTAGACATTGTACCCTTAACAGAAGTTTTTCGATTTATGCAGGAATAAGACAAGGAGATCCTGTATCAGCAACACTTTTTATTCTTGTGTTATATAAAGTAGTAAACAAACTAAATATCAAAGTAAATATAATTCATTCATGTAACCAAATCTGTGATTACACAGATGATATCTGTCTAGTTACATGACCAATATTTTCAGACCAAATATGTATGGCTCATTTTGACTTATACTCTCAAAACGTTGTATATTACCAATGATGATAATCATCATATTAATAATATAAACAATCCATCATTATCACATAAATTTAGTGTCAAAATAATGTATTAATTAAGGAATACACACTCATAAACGTTTGTATTACATTCACTTTTAGAGTTTACCAGGAGATGCAGTCCCAGTTACCGGTGGAAGTCCTGGAAGAGGGCCCAGTACAAGCACAAGTCCCGGCCCAAGTCCAGGATCTCCTTTGCAACTGACTCCAGTGTTAATTCCTTCACAAATAGCAAGGCTAGCGGAGGCTGCCCATCTTCTTGTACGTAGCCTTCCACATCTTGAGCCTAAAGCAAACAATGCCAAGAAGAAAGCTTGCAAGGATCTTGAGGTAAGCATAGTAAACGTAGGATTATTTATTTATTTGTACAGGAATTTCCAATGTCAGATGGCCAGTCAGTCGCATAAAATGTAAAACATTTTACAATTTCAAAACATGTTGCTAACACACTTCTTTTAGATATTTTTGTTATATAGATATACAATTCATTGGGTTTATAATTTTAAATAATTTTGTTCTTATATCCACAATCGCCAAGTTTACAACACCTTACATTACTAAACTTTTTTAAAAATAATTTATACAAATTAACATATCAATGTTGTATACACATACAATTCACACAAAAATATTATGGAATTATTTCATTATTTATATATTTCACTTTGTATTTTATTTGTTAATAGCATGTGTTGACGATGGCTGAAGATGACCCTAGAAGAATGGACCAGATTAGAAAGTATGCAGCTATCTATGGACGTTTCGATTGTAAGAGAAAACCTGAGAAACCTCTTACATTACACGAGGTATTTGGTGTTCATGTGTGAAAACTTTTTGTAATTTGTCACAACATTAATTGTTATCCAAGTGCCACATTAATTAAAGAATCATTAAATCTAAGGAACTTCTCAGTCTAATAGAGAACTTGTTCAGCAAATAACCAATAAAGAAAAAATTGAAATTGTTAACAAGAGAACACAAATTTAACATAGTTTTTGAAATAAAAATTTAAAAAGTTTTATAATTAAATTTTATAATGTTGACTAGGTGTAAGCAAGAATATAACCTTCTGTAAGTTATATTTTATTAACATCCAGTACTATTTTTATAATTTTTGTTTACCTTGTGTACATTTAACATCTATTGTTTAGGTCTCTGTAAATGAAGCAGCTGCTCAGATTTGTAGGTTAGTTCCAGCATTACTTACAAGAAGGGATGAATTGTTTCCTTTAGCCAGACAAGTAGTGAGAGACTCGGGATACCATTATTCGAAAGGACATTCAAAGTAAGTGTGATTTCCGTAGTTCTAAAATTTAATGTTATCTTCTTGTTAGCGTTCTTAATGCTCTTTGTTCTGTTGTACAGGTCATACTCTATAAGTCACAGTACAAGGGTTATGACCGGGTTCAACAATGGAGATCAAGTAGTTAGCTGTAAGAGGCCGAGGATTGATGGTGTATCTTTGGAATCAAATGACGATGCAGGACTAAGGTTAAGGCGGCAGGTAGGTTATACACACTTTGTATGTTTACTGAAAGGTATTGTCTTTATAACGTTATCTCTTAAATATCTTAGTAAATCTTCTATATTTGATAATATATAAAATAATGTACTAATACAAACATACTCAATGTTCAATATATAACTTTGCTATACTTACTTCTTTCTTCTCAATACATGCGTCACACTTCAACCTATGTTGATGGCACAATGTATCATATACAACTGAGTAGGACAAGTTAACAGCATTTAAAGATTTCAACATATGTAGTTGATTATTGTTCAGCACCTGAAGTTCATTTTGTAGTTTCTTTCTTAGGTAGTTGTCATCCATACCACACTCTAAGATGATATGTTCTAGGCTTTCAACAGTCTATTAGCATTCACTATACAATGGTGATTCAGCCATGTTAAAATTATCGAGATATTCTTGTGTAACTATGTGTCCTATCGGGATAGATAAGAGTTTGTATATGTCTCTTTACCCTCTTGTATATCAGACGGTCATTTGGTTCTTTTAGTATCTGAAATAGTGTTCTCCTAAATTGTGTCATTGTTCCATTTGTTAATCCATTCTCTGCCCAATTCACCTTTTGCTTCATCATAGCATGTGCAAAGTATTTCCTCTGTGAGCGGTTTGGTAAAATTAGAGGGCTGCTTTTACCACTTTGTCAGCCATTTCATTGCCCTAAATGCTACAGTGTCCAGAGATCCATTGAAGGCCAAGTCCTGTAGCAGCTTGTGGATGCTTTATAGTGACAGTAGAAGGAAGTGGCTTGTAGGCTGCTATAAAAACGTCACCAGCTTACCAGTGGCTTGACTAGGTTTGAGCAGCTAGACCCAATCCTGTCCAGTACAAATACAACCTAGTCATGGATCTATAATATTTCCACCAACAACCCAGTTCTTACACCCTCAAGCCAACTCTGCCTAAAAAACTCCTTGATATGAACTTCTTCACCACAATTTATCATACTGGTAACTGGTAGTTTCATTAACTATATGCACATTTTCAAAGCCAAATGGTTTTCCTCATTGTATTTGAATCTGGCTTACCTACAAATTCCTCTGGACAAGGACAAGGAGTCAAAAAAATATACTAATTTGCTAATTACACCTTACTCCTTTAAGCCTGATAGCAAGTATTTAGGTAGAATAGCTTAGTAATGTGACCAGTTTAGACATGATGTTTTCGTCGAGTGATTTAATTGAAATCTTTGAGTACTGGATTGTTCCCCTATGGAAATTTAATTTTTGTATATTTTTAAATTAAGTGTATTGTGTGTATCAAAATGGCAAGGTGGTCAGAAGAGACACTACAATAAAATTTCAAGAATATATTAAACACAATTGTTTACGCAATGTTTGTGATGGCTCCTTATTTGGCAATCATCAGACTAATCGGAACTGAAGGTTTTGGTAGAAAGAACTGCAAACAAAAATTAACGTATAGCCATGAACTATAGAAAATTCAATTATCAAAAATCTGGTTTTGTGCAATTTCATTGTTAAATTGTTTTTCAATGTATTTTAATTTGTATAAATTTTCCTAATTTGTTTAAATGGTGGAAATTTATGTGTACAGTTTTTCAAAAAAGATCTTGTCTTCATTGTGAAGCCAATGTACTGAAATTGGTCGCACACGTTTGTTTCACTGCTTACAGTTTTCAAAATAAAGAAGTCGTAATCTTTATATTAACATTTCATCAAAAGGCCTTGCTGCACTTCCAGAACTAAATAATGCAATATTCAAAGGACAGCCGGATTCCTGGATAGCCAACTGTAAACTTTTTGACTCACTGGTAGTCAGCCTTCTACAATACTGCAGCGAAACATGGGCACCACCATATGTAAACACCCTGGAAAGAGTACAGCTGACATTCCTAAAACTATTGTTACAACTTCCTCGAAGTACGCCTGATGCTTTTGTCAGATTTGAGACTGGCAGAGTGCATTTGGAACTCAGGGTGTTTAAGCAAATGTTGAACTGGTGGACTGCACTGCTTCAATTGGATGATGAAAGTTTGCCAAAGATGAGCTACCTCAAGCTTGCCTCTATCTCCACTCAGGATGTCCCATACAATTGGGTTACCTGGCTTAGATGTATGCTGGGAAGGATTGGAGCAGAAAATATCTGGAAGAGTCAAAACCATTGGGATGTAATCAAGTCAAGAAACGATTTAGTTGAACAATTCAAGAATAATTTAATATGCTCAGACATTGATACCATTTTAAATTCAAGATACAGTGATTACTACAGACATATAAGTGGCTTAACCCCCTGTGAACCATACTTTGAAGAGAATTGTCCTTTATACATAATAAGAATTACCGCTCAATTACGCCTTGCTGGCAAGAAATATAATAGATTAATATTGCAGAATGACAACTATAGCTTTAACCCCAGTGAAATCTGCCCTATCTGCATAACAGGAAATGACACTATAACTCACCTTTTGTTGGAATGTGAAGGGTATAATCTTTTTAGATATAAATATCTGAACAATTACAATTCTGTGCAATATTTATATAATATAGAGACAATCTTAACCTCAAACTCAGTACAGGCCATGAAAAATATCTACCATTTTGGTATGTATAGCCTAAAACTTAGAAAATCTATTTTAAACTTAATGTAATAAATTAATTTGGTAAAATATCTTCAAACAACTAACTCGTTTGTAAATGTACTGATATTATTGTAGTTCGTATAATTTGGTTACTTCGATTCCTAAAATTGTGTTACTTGTTATAATGGTATAAAAATATTTTTGTAAGTATTATAAATGCACCGGAAAGTTAGTTATAGAAAAACTAAGGATAAAAATGAACAATGTCATAAAATATGTTATTTTTGTAAATGGTCAACATCTTGCTTATGTACACTGTACTTTAAAGCAATAAAGTTGTTATGTTATGTTATATGTAAATACATGAGTAGTGATTTGAGAAACAAAAAGATAAATGTTAAATGAATTTTAGTTTAATTAAAATTGCTTTTTTTTCAGGAGAGACTTGAGCAGATTGCTGATGAGCTAAGGAGTGTAAGTGAGAAAACAGAAGATTTGCTTGGTTCTGCTGTACAGACATATAAAGAACAAGCTGATCTTCCTGCACTACAATTTCAAATGGAATCACTGCAAGGGAGGCAAACACAACTTCTCCTCGAGCAGAGTGAACTTATGAAGCAAAATCAATTACAGCCGTCCAGGTACTTTTATACTTTGTTTTTGAGAATAACTCAGTGATAATATTTATAATCCTTTTGATTTGTTCTTAAACTTTCATCTTGGATTGAAGGCGATTAGAGGTCAATGCTAGTGTATTCAAGAATATTTAATACAAAATAATGAAAATATAATAGGACTAATATACAATAAAGCCACAGAATATTGACCTAATTTCATTATCTAATTCATTGTAGCTATTTGTACTGTATACAAAGGCGTACCCAGGATCAAAACTAGGGGGGGGGGGGGCAAGTCATGGTCATACAATATACAATTGATTATTAAAATAGTTATTTCAAGAATTGTATTAAATTCCAGCAACAAAATGTATAATAAAGATTTATTTTTTTGCTTCCAGGGGGGGCAGCTGCCCCCCCTGCCCCTCGCTGGGTATGCCCATGACTGTATGACCGAGACCTGTTATCATGAAATGCCATTGCTCCTGTTATTTGAACTGTAAAACCGAGGTATTACAATATTGTACATACATATAGGCCTTATTATTGGTCTATATGTGCTAATAATCCACATTTATTGATTTCGACCAATTTTTGTATACAGACTCCTTTTTTACACAGAATAATTTGCTAAGCAGTAAGTTCAATAAATACTGTTGAAAATTATGGTTGTCTTTGACCAGGTAAGCTTACATTAAAACTAGAGGTTCACTGGTATCCAAAGTTCATATATCAAAGATTAGGTGTCATACCTTGAAGTGATTAATAACCTACTCTTGTACTGCATTACTATAGCATTCTGTCATCAATCTGCTTCAGCAATATATTGCCCACCCTGTAGTGAGGAGGTGTGTAGGTGTTCAATTAACTGTGTATGGGATACCTCTTCCACCTCGCCCTACTTTTGGAAAAACAGAAGACATAGGTAGCCTATGGAATCTTCACAGAGCATTTTCAACTCTATGCTGGGTTAACTCGTAAATGTTAAAACCCTCATGGGGATAGAACAAGGAACTTTATGAAGCAAAGCAGGAACTCTAACTTCTAAGTCTGCCATCAGCTGTTGCCATAATATAACACATTAAATAACTGCAATAAGCAACAGCTTCTTTTAAAGAAAATAACTGTTTAATTGAAAGAAGGTCAGTCATCATATTGGTAAATGTTTTGTTATTTTTCAAACCAGGTTTGCATAGATTATGCAGAAATTTTGTATTTGAAAAGGGACAAAACCTATGTGTAACTAAGAAAAATATTGCTTTCTTGACCCCACTTCACAATGTTTACTAACTGATTGTAAACATAACTTACCATACACGATGCAGACAAAGTGGTGTCTTCAGTGTTAAGTGAAAATTTGCAAAAATACATTATAAAGCAATGTGAAAGATTTATTTAGTGAATAATAAGGTACACTCAACATATTAAAACAAGAGTGATGTCCACTCATGAGGAACCATTAAATCCCCTAAGTTTCATTCATGTTCTTATGCTTCAGAAAATGATAAAGTACTAATCATAACATAAGATGTTCCCTATTTTATCATTATTGTGTAACACTAATAATATTATCTGTTTACAGTAGGTATTTCCAAAGAACTAATAATAGTGGGCCATCATCGTCATGTTTTGAATCGGAAAGACAAGATACTGATGACACAGATTCACAATTATCCTTTAGTAATGCCAGCTCCCCTTCACAGGTCAGTTAATAGTTGAAGTTTACAAAGAAACAACCTATATTATTTATTTTGTTTTAAATTATCTTCGTTTGTGTAACGAGTATGGTGATTTAATTATTATGTTTGCCGATGATACTACTGTCATTTTTTATAGTAAAAGCCTCGACAATTTTAAAAATTAAACTGTCTCTGAGTTAAGTTTAATTTTACAGTGATTTCATTATAAGAAACTTTTAAATTAAAAAAAAATTAATTGCAATAATTTTGGATCAAAAAATCATAACTTCTCTTCTTTGTCTATTTGTAATGATGATGAACTAATTAGTAAAACCATTACCACTTTGTTGTTGCATCTTGTACCTGATCAATGTCTCACATTGACTATTTGTGAGAGAAGCTGAACTGCTGTCTAGACTAAGTAAAATCAACTCTTAAACAGTTGTGTCTAGGGATATATTATTCATATTTTTACAGCTACCTCTGGTAAGAAATAAGTATGTGAGGTTTCCAGTCGACTGAATCAAATACACTTTTTAAAGTACAGAAGAAGGCAATAACAACAATTTTTAAGATAAACCCTACGACTCCGGCTTGTGTAGAGATATCCTAAAAGAAATCAAATTCTCATTTTTCCATCACTATATATATTTTTTTATAATTTATTTTTTTGGATAAATTTAATTAACTTGTAATAAAGAAATCACTACACAAGGTCAAAGGGTGACTTTTATGTGGTTCACTCCTGCTACAACAATCCAAAATTTCCTGTTACAAAATAAGAAAATTTTCACTTTCAAGTAATTATAAAATGTATACTGTAAATTTCAACTTTTTAATTATGTAGTATTTTTGATAAAACTAAATTTCCACATGTTTCATTCTAGCTTTTTGAAGTCAAATTTATTGTTATTTTAACGTAACCAAAAACCTTTATAATTTTATAATGACAACCATCATTATCAACTTGTATCATTTTTTTACTAATTTTGATGAATTACAGTTTTCTCTCCTCTTGGGTTGATAACATGAATTTGTTAGTAATCAAAAAACTAACTTAAGTTAAATATTTTTAAATAAAAAATATATACAGTTATTTTACTATAAATATCTAATGAATAGCCATAATATTAATTCTTGAATTACATGTAAAAACCAATACTATAGATTATGTTTATCTTTCTAGGAAGTTGGTGACTCACGAGATTCCTTGACTCGGGAGTCTGAAACAGCCGAAAGAAGAAGTCCTAATAAATCGGGTTCTTTGAAACAGGTAAAGCAAGAAACCGAGGTCCTCTATTATCACTAAGCTGCTAACACTTGCCTCATTGCTTATGCTTGGCTTATCTCCTGTGATCCCTCTGCCTGCACAGTTTGCAACTAACAAAATAGTTTAAATATTATGTTTGATCATGAGAAATGAATAAATTAAAGAAACAAAAAAGGTGAAAAGGAATGGTTAATTTTGTTGTTCGTGGTATAAATACAATTTGATTAAATAGACCACTCAATATTATACAGCATATAAACTTTGGGTTGATATTACATAACAATTTTCATTTTATTGTTACCATCAATTAGGCGTTTTGTCATTATTTGAGCCTATAAAAAGTAATACATGACATTTCATTTCGAGAGTATAAACTAATTCGAGTACATGACTTTCCAATTAGAAAGTATAAACCTAGAACATTGAAAAAGTAAAAAACACCAAAAAGTCTAGTATACCTTATGGCTATGTTAAAAACTAAAACTAGTTACCTAAAAAATGAACTCAGATCTAAAACTAGGTCTGAGCAGTCAAATTAACTATAATAAATACAATTGTCGCAGAAAAACACAAATCACAGAACTGCAAAACACAAGAAACATTAAACAACAGATAAAAGTTGTATCTCAATGGTGGTTACCCTAATGAGAATTTAAACAACTACATTTCACCCTTATAAATTTTTATGTTAAGTTTTTATTATTGGAAATCAAAATGGCATTTCTACAAGGGTTTGACAGATAGGATCACCAATGGAAGTAATGACTAGGTCATGAACTAAACTTTTAAAAGAGGGGATGAAACATTATACACCTTGATAAACCATTAAGTTGCTCCTCCATTGGTACACAACCATCTAGTTAACTGACCAGTTGTTTTTTTTTTTGCTGTCTGTGTTGTTTTGTGATTTAGGATTTTCTTGGTCATGTTTGTTTTTTCTAGGTTATTTTTAGTACTCAGGCCTAGCTTTAGGTCCTGTGTTCCTTTCTAATATTACTAATTTCAGTTTCCTAGATGGCTACTGGCTATATTGCTTTTTTTCACTTTTTCATCTTCTATGTTTATCACTTGATAATAAGAGAGAGTTGATTTATACTGTTAAAATATTGAGTGTCATGGGAGGTATTATTTTAGATAGAAAACTTCTCCATTAAAAACTTGCAATTTAAGCAATTTTGTGAAAATAGAATATTAATTTGTTTTGAAAATGATACTGATTAAAAACATATTGACTTAATATTATTTAAAGTAATTCATACTTAAAAAAAAAAAAAAAAAAAAAAAAAAAAAAAAAAAAAAAAAAAAAAAAAACTGTTTTATGAAACTTCATTTAGAAAAGAGATATTTAAAAGAATTTTCATTTCACCAAAAACTTTTGAATCCGTACATCTGTTTTACAAAATTCATGTAGAATGCATATACACAAATCTAGGCCACTATTCTATCCAACCTTGTTCAGAACTGAGCTTCATGAAATTTTTTTACCAGTAAATTTAAACCTTTTGGTGAACACTGGAAACAGTTCCTTTTATAATTGGATCTAAAATTGTTATCAAATCTTCTTTAAATCTAGCCTTAAGATTATTATTCTATTCCATAATTAGACTCTATTGGTGAGTTAAAGTATAAAATTGATAATTATTGGTAAAAAACCCCAAAACTAGCATATAGTGCTCTCATTGAAAACCAAATTTATCAAAGTTTGATGTATCAATTCTGGTGAATTTTTTACATATTTTCTGAAAGAATTGACGAGTGAAATAATTGAGTGAAACTGTAATTAAAATCATATTAGAGATTTGGAAATATTTACTTGAAACATTAAAAATGAATTTTACATTCTGTCAATAAATTCTGAACACAATTTCACTTTCAACAATTAATTACACAGAATGTCATGTTATGGCCAATGTGATCACTCGACAATGGGGCTGTTATAAAATACTCTAATTTCTCCAAAACAATTTTAACGATTTTCAAATTTTATCCGTGTGCATATCACCAAATAAAATATTATTTATGGTTCAGGAATAAATGGCAAAAAACAAAAAAGATTCTTGACTGCGTTCATTTTGAAAGTTTAATTATAATTAAATATGGCTTACATTGATGACCTGTTTACAGCATAAGCTAAGGAAGTTGAGGCCCTTATTTAAATATATAAATTTTTATCAACCCCTTCGGCGTCCATAGTTAATTTTCACTTTTATATTGCTGACCATTAGTTTAGATTGTTTTTATTTGGTTTTGAGGATCCTAGAGTGTGAAAGTTTGTGCAATAATTTTACATAATTTACTACTGGTAATTTAACAAACTAGTATTTAAATGTCTTATTTATCCACAAATAGCTTAGGCCAATGTTCCTTTCTAAACTTGTATAACCTAATTGCTATGACAACAAAATAACAGCTGCAAGCTTCAAATACAACCACTTACTGTCTGAAGAAAAAGTGACAAGTAACATTGTTGATTAATCAAGATTGATATTTATTTTTACTTTGTAAATACTTAATGTTCATTGTCACACACTTTCCACTTTCATTCTTAGTGTTTTCATTTTTAACGCAAATAATCTGTTTTCATTGTTTGTTTGTATTAAAAAAAATTTTTAATAACATTTTTAGCCCTGGGTTTTTTCAGGTTAGTTCTATAGTATTTGGTATAAATATAGTGAAAACAGTATAAAATTTGTAAATTATATTTCATTTTTCTTTATATTGGTCTATTAAAAAGTAAATTGTTTTACAATTTTAAAGAGTCATGTTCAATCAGAATTATCTTCATAATTAATAGGTTTACTTTTCCAACTCTTTTTGAATGTAATTAACCAAAACTAAACATCACCAAAAAATGTAATTTCAGTAGTTGTCAATTATTAAAAACTGAAATAAACCATGATTGCTCCTTTTGAAAAAAATAATAAATAAGGGCTTGAATTTGCATCATTCTACCATATTCACATCCTCTGGGCATGTCATCTTTGATTTAAAATGGAGCTTTTTAATGTTAGCGGTAAAAAATAAATTTTTGTTTTTTGCCAATTATTGCTGAACCGTTATATTTGTTTGTGTAGCCGATTTTGAGAAACTATGTTTTTTTTTAGAACCCCGAAGCCGATTTTTTTTTATCCATAACTCAAGAACCTGTATTTTTGAAGAAATGGCTTCCAATACGGTACATGGCCTTGAGAAAAATTTGATCATAATCGTTAGAAACTAATTGAGAAACTGGTAATTTTGTATTTTTTTCTTATGACAGCTATCGTCAAATTGAGAGTTACCAAAGAATTTTTAAAATGTCCGAAGATATGGACAAAATATGCCCACATACCAAATTTAATTAAATCTGTTTCATCTGTTTATTGTAGAAATTGCCGGGTAGTTTTGATAAGCAGACGGGTAAAATATCACCAAAGTTGTAATTATTAATTTCATTTCTTTCGCTTTGTTACATTATAACAGGCTTATTTTAATTCCTTTATATATGCGTTTGTCATTCTTTTTAGAATTTGTTAAAAGTTAATGTAATATCGTTGAAACTTCAAATTTTAATTGCATTTTAAAATTATAAATTGAGAAATAGAACCGAAGTTTAGTATATTGTGTGTTTTTTTTAAAGAATATGAAAATTTAAAAACCTTAATTAAATACCAAATCATTGAATATTAAAAATCACCAAAGTACGAGAGAAACGACCTTACCAAGCCAGGGGGCGGAGCTTCCTAGTTTAATATAAATCAACAGAGGTTTTTAACAAATTAATTGTTCTTGAAAACGTGTGTAGCTACAGAGATAGAGATTTTAATTCCTTGTATAAAATACTATTAATATCCAAGTAAATTGTTTTTGTAATAAATAGAAAAACTTAATTTTTTTATTATAATACGTCAACAAATCTTTTTTTCTAGTATATTTACCTTGTACCTACTGTAGTTTCGGATGACCGCCCATCATCAGGGTAATAAAAACACTCCGTGCGGAGATCGTAGATAGTTTAAATATGAACTAGTCTAGGCACAGACACATTTGCAACATGCACTTCTGAACGGCGAGTTTTTACTGGGGTTGGTTCTATTTCTTATCTTCAGTAGATGCCAGTAGACTTTATGCTTCACTGTGTCCAATATTTTGTCTGGAAGGAGAGTTGCTCATTTCATAAATATGTAGAATCACTTTTTGTTGATTTATAATTTTAAATTCTTCAATAGCATTTTATGTAGCCTTCTTTTTTGTTTTCTGTAAACTTGTGACGTTTAGTTTTTTTTTGTTGTTAACGCTCCTTAAATATCACGTCAAAGAGACATCTTGTTTGATCAATATAAAAAATATGACGCATAATTAACACGAGCTCTATAGGCCAACATAGTAGGTTTCTATGTATTTATTAAATAACTAACTCTAATTTCAATCAAATTTTTATCTCAGAACCATAATTAATTATAGCACAAAGGCTACCCACGTCGACTGGCGATAAGAAAATGGACGAGACAACTAACCCCAAAATCGACTCACCGGTTAGACTTGCCCTCGTGGAAAATATGTCTTTGTGCTTATACTAGTTTACGTTTGAACGAAGTGATGTGTTTCCCATGTGTGTTTAATTGTGTTTTATTACCCTGATGATGGCGATCATCCGAAACTTCATTAAGTACAAGATAAGAGATACCTGGAAAAAGGATTTATTGATCTATTATAATACAGAAATTAAATGTTCACTAATTTGTAGGCTACCACAATGGATTTAAAAATGGGGAAAAAAACTATTCTGATATTAACAAGAGATTAATTGAATTTTCCTACATTCCACTACAGAAAGAACAGATTGTAAATTTATGGCATTTTAGGTTATCTATTTCAAATTACAGTTTAAATACATTTAAAAAATAACATTTCAAATTATTTCTTTGTTTTTTATTTACTAGATGTGTTAATCATCTAAATATCAATCAAAATTAGACCAATTATTTCCCCTGTGAGGGATATTTTACTTTAAATACTTTGAGTAATGATTAACCCACTGAAGTAAGTTGAGCAGCAGGCAAGTGAAGGAAGGCTTCAACAATGGTTTAAGGTAAGGTCTTGTCAAAAGACAAGTTTGTAACATAACCTTAAATGTATGATAAGTATTGGGTTCAATAAGAGGTGTCATTTTAAATCGATAAAGACAGATTATGTACAGGATGTCCTGAAATTACTAGGCCAAACTTCAGGAACTGGTTGGGTGGGGTAAAATATACATAAATGTGATAAAACATAAAGTCCTGTCTTGCTTAATTTTTCGTCTATCCGTCATTTTGTTTTTACAAATATGTTATGACTTTGGAAACGGTTTCGAGATATCGACGTTAATTATAAACGGCAGCCATTTTAAAAATATACGAAAAAATTCTTTGTTTTTTTACATGTCTAAAACGTTACATAAGAAATGTTTAGCTTATACCAAATCTGAACTCAATATCCTGTCTATTTCCAAATTTATTTTGTGGAATATCCAACACTGTCAAATTTTTAAACTATTTTAATCTCATAATAATGTGTGTTTTTTTAAAGTAGCCTATTTTTTAATGCTTGAAATAAGTTTTTATTCTGATGATGTCTGATAGATAGGCGAAACATCTGTACTCAGGAAAGTTTACAATCAAAATTGCACAGGCAAGTAAAAACACTTTACAAATATTATTGTGAGCAATCAGGCTATACCATAATAAAATGAAATATTGGTAAATTGGCTCTTCAGTTTCTGTTGGAAATGTTTAATCCTGTGGAGGCAGTTCTGCTTAATGTTTTCATATATTTACCCTGTTATTAAATGAGCAACAGTTTGAATAATCTCTTCTCAAGGGATTAAACTGTTTATGTATTATTGGAATAGATTTGTTCATTTACAAAATAAGTAAACTGTACAACGATACAGTCAGTGAAAAGCCTAGGCCTTCTAGATGGGTTGTGTGTGGTTATCACATCGAAGTTCCCGTCGTCGTTGTTCAAGCTTTCTTAACTAGAGTTCGTTATTGTAACTTCCCAATTTTCTTCACGACACTGGGTCAACGTCCAAACTCACTCGTATAAACTTGACCAGTCAGCCGTAGGTTCTTCTTAACAAAAACCGAATGGAGAAAGTAAAGAAATGTGAGATAGAACGACCAATTTATATCTGGGTTTCGGGAGGTAATCCGTCATGGAAATTTTTGACAGCTCAAGTGACTTTACCGTCATCCTGTTGGAAATAAACATCGGCCATAGTATTTGTAGGCTAATAGAAATTCTGTTAAGGCCATTCCACACTGCACGTGGCGTGCGTGGCTGGACGTATGCTAGCTACTTTTCAAAATATCGCTTCCCTGCTTATCAAATGAGACAGTTCACACTGCAGAGCCACGGCTACGCGCTACGCCCGCTAACTTTACACGCGTGGCTACCGTTCGTTCCTTGAGCGATCTTTTTAAACGTGCCGGACACATTATTAGCCTGCGCATGCGCAAAGCGGGCTAGATCACATGGCAACCGCTAGCCGCACGTACACGGTCCATTCTCCATTCTCTGTTGCGATTTATTATTTTATTGTCAGCCTCAAGATCACGCATCAAATGAAGGTATTCGCCATAAGACTTTCTTTTTCTATTGATCGGATGTACCCACTCGTTTCTTGTTGTCAAACAATACAACAATACCAGCTCCTCATCACTACTGCTGCTGCTGGAGTCATCAAATCAAGGTAAGCCGCACGAAAATCCAGATTTACACCGCGGGATTGTCGGAGCTGAAATCTTTCTGAATACTGACGGTAAACGTGGCCGGTATAGCATCGCAACAGTCGCGACTATGTGAATTGGCACGTGGCTACCGTGGCCGGCGTGGCATACATCCAGCCACGCACGCCACGTGCAGTGTGGAAAGGCCTTTAGCATCGTGCAGTAATGCTTTGCACTGAGTGTAACCGCAACACCTTCGTCGTTCACAGATCACACCTCCGGTCCAAAAGCGTCATTACTCACTCGTGGATGAAGACATTGCTCAACAAAATATTCTAGGGTTTTAGAAGCCCTACACGTTGAAGATCTGTTCACGAAACCCATTCAGTTGGATATGATAGTCAATAAAGATATTGTTCTTAACAAATACCGAGTTACCTGCCTGCGTTTCCAAAACCTACGAACGGACGATATTGAGCATGGTCTCGTAGCGGCAACTGAATTCGTTAAACATGTAGACTAAGATCCTTTTACAAAATGCGATATTGGCTAGACTTAGAGATGACTAAATGCTGTCGTCATGGAATTGACAAACCTGGACACTTTTACCTTCAGAATTAATGTTTTCTGTAGCCTAGCGACATTATTTTCAAGGAACAGTAAATTTGGGTTGGCTCGCTGGAACTTAACGATTTTTTTCCCCTTTCTTTTTTTTCCTTTTTTTTTACAGCTGTACGAAAAGGTGTTTGATTACAACTGAACAGCGCGAACATAACTAATTATCTTTACATTTTCAAGTGAATTTTCACAATTTCTTTTCGTATAGTTGTGTTGTTTTCTGCTAATAAATAACATCTATGTGTGATTGTTGTAATGTAGCGCGATATTTAAAATGACACCTATTACTTGTTAGAAAGTATTGTAAATTAGTCCTGCATGTGAATGTACATTTTCATTTCATCTGTTGTCCTATTTCTTACTAATTTATTTCCGATGCTTTCTGCTTTTTGGTATTCTTTGTGTAGTGAAACATTTAACATTGTTTAATTTAATACAAACTGTCTCGCAAATTTTATTTCTGTAGTTATCAATTAAAAAGTAAAAATCAACCAATTACGCAGTCCTTTTAAAGAGATTAATATTTAAATAATGGCTGTACTTGCTTCACTTGAGTTTTAAACATGTCCTCAGTCTAAGTAGTATTTATTTAACCGAGCTGTGAAGATTTTTGTTTTTCGCAATTATTCCTGAATTGTAATATTTTTATTGTAATTTTACCCATTAATTTCGTTAAAATTTAAACGAAATCTGTAGAGACGATTTTGAAAAAAAAGTATTTCATAACAGTATGGCTGATTTTTTGTCTTTAGAGTCCGTAAATAAAACCAATGACCCTTATATTTTCACCCGCGTCTGTCTGTCTGTAAATCGCAACAACATTACAAATATATTTCAAATTTTGTATTTATATTTTTTGTATTGTCCTACACCTAGGAAATGTACAGCGGTAAATAAACGACCTTGGAGTAGTTAAGGGGCAAAACTATTTTGTTGAAAAATATTATGTGTAGAGTAAATAAAATTAGAATTTATTCTGAATACGTTTATTTGACGCCAGATTTAAATAGTCAGATATCATGTTCCCCCCCCCCTCTAACTTTAACACAGTGTGACGGAAAACTTGTAAATCAGCCATAAACAGACAGAGAGATGCACTAGGGAAATTATAAAGGTCATTGATTTTACATACGGATCCTAATAAAGAATGACGAATGAATTGTTTCACATCTTATAAAAACTGCTTTTAAAACTTATACGCTACGCATTTCTCATTGTGTGTTTAAAAGTTGTATTCGTCATACAAAAAACATAATATATGATTTCGCGTTGCAATTTAATTTCAAATCCAAATATTTTTTTCTTCAAATTTATAAGTCTCACCGTGTTTAATTTAAGGTGGGGGGGGGGGGGGTACTGTGTCTGACACTTAGATCTGACAATCAGAATAACTTCTAGTTTTATTTAATACCCCTCATAAAAGACAGACAGAACAGACAAGCGCGTGAAATTATAAGGGTCCTTGGTTTTAAGATAATAAAACACAATTATTTATTTTGTATATCCACTTATAATTAGTCTAGCCGACCAATGGTTTCGCCTGTTAAGGCATTGACGAGGCTGTATTACAGACTGAAGAAAAAAGACAAAAACAGAAAACCTTAAAACTAGAGGGTGGGAGTTAGGATACAATGAATGGAAGGTTGGGGAAATACCCGGCCTGGGCAATGACCATAGGAACAATACATATTGGGAAAACCAGTTGATTGTTCTAAGTACAAATAACTTTTAAAGGTTTTACTAATGGAGAGTTATACAAATCTAACTGGTCATTTAAAACTAAATTAGGGTTACAGTATCTTATTCTTTTAATTTCTAAGCTCTCCAAAGCATTCAATTTCCTACCTTTATTATCAAAATGTAATATTTTAAAATCCACACTCGAATTAAAATCAGACACTTGATGTATTCTTAAATGATTTGAAAAACTGGAAGCTTCATATCCTAACCGCCAACTTCTTTCATGTTCACTTAATCTAGATTTAAAATTACGTCCTGTTTGACCTACATAACATGAATTACATATTTTGCAAGTTATCTTATATACACCACTTCTCAACATTTTGTTAATTTTATCTTTAGAATTATTTAAAATCTTACCTAAACTATTACTACAATAAAATGCCGGCCTACACTCTGTTTCCCTATTTAAAATATTTCCAACATTTCCTAGATAGTTAACTTTCCGCCATTTAGCGCTATTTTTAACTGAAGTTGGAAAAATAAGTTGCCTTGCATTCATCTTAAGTTTTTTCTTTAGCATTTTATTAATAATATTTACAACATATTCGTTATTAACAGCTATTTGTTTAATGCAACTTAGTTCTTTATTGAAATCAGAGTCAGACATTGGAACTTTGATGAGGCGATACAACATACAATGGAAAGCTGCCAATTTATGATTTAAAGGGTGCCGAGATGAAGCATGAATAATGTTATCTGTGAAAGTTTGTTTTCTAAAAACACTAAAGTTGTGTTTACCATTTTCAATTTTTATATTTAAGTCTAAGAAATTAATTTGATCTTGTTCTCCAACTTCCATGGTAAATTGTATCGCATCGTCAATTGAGTTCAGGTACTTATAAAATAATTGAAGTTGGCGGTTAGAGCCATCAAAGAGACACTTGGTTTTAACTAAGAACCCTAAAAACAAACTATGAAAGCCGTAATACAGTAATTCGATGTTAATTAAACAACAATTACACCGATGATGCTTTATGAGAAAAACGTAACAAGGCTACAAATATTTTTTTCTGTCAAAATAACATCTATGGTTAATTGTCACTATTTGGCTGACAACTATCAAATTGTTAATTTTCGAGATAAACAATTATTGACTGTTTCTTATTTGGTTTTTGGTATATGTGAATAGAGAAAGTTTATGTATCTTTTATTATTACTTTTAGTATAAAATTTTGTCTTCATAAAAAATATCTATACTTTTCCCCATTGTGTCTTCGTTCGCAATACGGAAAAGAATTTAAATTGAAAAACCGAATACTTTTAAAACGCTAAAAACAATTAATGAACAGCAAATATTTTTTTTAGTAACCTTACAACAGGGTGCAACAATCATATAAATGTTTTTTGTCTACAGTTGTTGACAAAGTGGCATTTTGTTCATTTAAATTAGTTTGCAAAACAGCTGATTTCTCAACAGTTTCACTTTGCCCACTACTTTGCTCACTCCGAATGGCAACCGAACAAATCGAAATTTAGGTTAAGTTTATTTGAATTGATTTATATGCCTAATATACAGGAAATGTCCCGTATGTAGGTTAGATTAATTCTTACGTGTAAAATAACATAAATAAACAACAAAACAACGTTTTAAAGTTGAAAAAGGAAGTAATTATTCATGAAGATGATTGACAGTGTATGTACAAGGAGAGTATTTTTCGTTTGCCGAGTTTTGAAGTTGGCAATCCCGTTTCCTCAACAATACACCAAAGTTATTTGTAATATTCATAAATAACCTCAGTTTATTAAATTGTGCTACTGCTGAAGTGTGTTTTTTATTTGTCACAAAATAACAACTGTAGACAAAGTATAATGTGCAATTCGTGAGCAAAGTGTCTTTTTTAAACTCGATAAAATTGACGCACTCGGGAAGCCTCGTGCGTCAACATTTTTCTCTCGTTTAAAAAAGTGCCACTTTGCTCACTAGTTGCACAAATAACTATTTCTGTCAAAATGACATCTATGGTTAATAGTCACTATTTGGCTGACAACTATCAAACTGTTAATTTTGGACGGTTAATTTTGATATAAAATTGTTGACTGTTTCTTATTTGGTTTTTGGTATATGTGAATAAAGAAAGCTTATGTATCCTTTATTATTACTTTTAGTGTAACAATTTGTCTTCATAAAAAAATATCTATACTTTTCCCCATTGTGGCTTCGTTCGCAATGAGAAAAAGAATTTAAATTGAAAAATCTAATACTTTTAAAACGGTAAAAACAATTAATTAACATCAAATATTCTTTTTAATAACCTTACAACAGGGTGCAACAATCATATAAATGTTTTTTGTCTACAGTTGTTGACAAAGTGGCATTTTGTTCATTTAAATTAGTTTGCAAAACAGCTGATTTCTCAACAGTTTCACTTTGCCCACTACTTTGCTCACTCCGAATGGCAACCGAACAAAACGAAATTTGTTTAAGTTTATTTGAATTGATTTATAATGTACAGGAAATGTCCCGTATGTATGTTAGATTAATTCTTACATGTAAAATAACATAAATAAACAACAAAACAACGTTTTAAAGTTGAAAAAGGAAGTAATTATTCATAAAGATGATTGACAGTGTATGTACTGTAGACTACACGGAGAGTATTTTTCGTTTGGCGAGTTTTTAAGTTGGCAATCCCGTTTCCTCAACAATACACCTAAGTTATTTGTAATATTTATAAATAACCTCAGTTTTGACGTGAGGTTGAACACTATTGTATTAAATTAATGTTTTATTAAATTGTGTTACTGCTGAAGTATGGTTTTTATTTGTTAAAAAATAACAACTGTAGACAAAGTATAATGTGCAATTCGTGAGCAAAGTGTCTTTTTTAAACTCGATAAAATTGACGCTCTCGGGGAGCCTCGTGCGTCAACATTTTTCTCTCGTTTAAAAAAGTGCCACTTTGCTCACTAGTTGCACAAATAACTATTTCTGTCAAAATGACATCTATGGTTAATAGTCACTATTTGGCTGACAACTATCAAACTGTTAATTTTGGACGGTTAATTTTGATAAAAAATTGTTGACGGTTTCTTATTTGGTTTTTGGTATATGTGAATAAAGAAAGCTTATGTATCCTTTATTATTACTTTTAGTGTAACATTTTGTCTTCATAAAAAAATATCTATACTTTTCCCCATTGTGTCTTCGTTCGCAATACAGAAAAGAATTTAAATTGAAAAACCGAATACTTTTAAAACGGTAAAAACAATTAATTAACAGCAAATATTCTTTTTAGTAACCTTACAACAGGGTGCAACAATCATATAAATGTTTTTTGTCTACAGTTGTTGACAAAGTGGCCGTTTGTTCATTTAAATTAGTTTTCAAAACAGCTGATTTCTAAACAGTTTCACTTTGCCCACTACTTTGCACACTACTTTGCTCACTCCGAATGGCAACCGAACAAAACGAAATTTAGGTTAAGTTTATTTGAATTGATTTATAATATACAGGAAATGTCTCGTATGTATGTTAGATTAATTCTTACATGTAAAATAACATAAATAAACAACAAAACAACGTTTTAAAGTTGAAAAAGGAAGTAATTATTCATAAAGATGATTGACAGTGTATGTACTGTAGACTACACGGAGAGTATTTTTCGTTTGGCGAGTTTTTAAGTTGGCAATCCCGTTTCCTCAACAATACACCTAAGTTATTTGTAATATTTATAAATAACCTCAGTTTTGACGTGAGGTTGAACACTATTGTATTAAATTAATGTTTTATTAAATTGTGTTACTGCTGAAGTATGGTTTTTATTTGTTAAAAAATAACAACTGTAGACAAAGTATAATGTGCAATTCGTGAGCAAAGTGTCTTTTTTAAACTCGATAAAATTGACGCTCTCGGGGAGCCTCGTGCGTCAACATTTTTCTCTCGTTTAAAAAAGTGCCACTTTGCTCACTAGTTGCACAAATAACTATTTCTGTCAAAATGACATCTATGGTTAATAGTCACTATTTGGCTGACAACTATCAAACTGTTAATTTTGGACGGTTAATTTTGATATAAAATTGTTGACGGTTTCTTATTTGGTTTTTGGTATATGTGAATAAAGAAAGCTTATGTATCCTTTATTATTACTTTTAGTGTAACATTTTGTCTTCATAAAAAAATATCTATACTTTTCCCCATTGTGTCTTCGTTCGCAATACAGAAAAGAATTTAAATTGAAAAACCGAATACTTTTAAAACGGTAAAAACAATTAATTAACAGCAAATATTCTTTTTAGTAACCTTACAACAGGGTGCAACAATCATATAAATGTTTTTTGTCTACAGTTGTTGACAAAGTGGCCGTTTGTTCATTTAAATTAGTTTGCAAAACAGCTGATTTCTCAACAGTTTCACTATGCCCACTACTTTGCTCACTCCGAATGGCAACCGAACAAAACGAAATTTAGGTTAAGTTTATTTGAATTGATTTATAATATACAGGAAATGTCTCGTATGTATGTTAGATTAATTCTTACATGTAAAATAACATAAATAAACGGCAAGCCTCGTGCGTCAACATTTTTCTCTCGTTTAAAAAAGTGCCACTTTGCTCACTAGTTGCACAAATAACTATTTTTTACTTATCCAGTATAAGTTTAGTATAGTAAATGAAAAAAACGTCGATCACATTTTTTAACGGATCTTCACATTTAATGGTCTCAGGAAACTGAAAAATTGATTTTCAATATTGTCAAGTAATTCATTTCGTGATTACCATATGGAAATATATATATATATATATTTAGTGATAAAGTAATGGCATTTCAGGGGATCCAACTTTGAAGACCTGGAACATTGTTTAACAATGGTTTTATGTGTAAAAATCGGCAAAAAAATCAGACTATTTACAATGGGTGTTTCAAATTTTGTTCACTATTTGAATAATCAAAAACGTTTAATTTAAATCCGTTAATGATTTGCTTAAATAATTGCAAAAAAACGATCAAATTTTCAAATATATTTTTTTCATTTCTTGAGAAAAACACCTACTCACTTGAAATTTTCAGAAAGTAAGCCTTTTTTATGACCCTTTAATTTTCCAATAAAATTTCATTAAAAAATATTTATTAGTCTACGAGATATTTTGTCCAGTTAACGCCAAGAAATCGTTATAAACCTGTGTAACAACTGTTTTAAACAAACTTAGTAGCCTATAAGATCCAATACAATTTTACATTTCTTACAAGGCGGCCCAAGAAAACAGCTTTTGGAGATTAAATATAGAAGATCTGCTTATATTATGGGGCTGAGTAAGTACCTCAATGGCGTCTGATTCGAAAAAGAACAAGAGTTGATCAAGCCTGATAGGAATAATGAATGAGTAGATCCAGCCAGGATCCCTCTGGTTTGTCACACCCGTACTTACGTTTATTGTTGGGTATCGTAAGGGTTTATCTAAATATTCGATTTTAATTGTTTCTGACATTTCCACAGAGTACAATAGGCAACGAATCGGAAGAAGATCTACCAGTCATAAAGGAAATGGTCGGAGCGACCACAAAAACCGACTTCACAGACAACTACGACGATCCATTCTTTCAAGAAAACAACGTCCAGGTGTGTATGCTTTTATTAAATTATTGACCTACATTTCAATTTTATATTTGCATATAAACTTATATCAGATGAGTCCACGTGCCGCCCTTCCAAGTGAACATTGACAAAAGAACCCTTTCTCACCCTAAACAGTCATTCATTTTCCTATTATTCCGCTTTGCCCTTAGGCTTACTTTAAATAAAAATCAATTTTGAATATGAAATAGCCTATCTGACAACTAAATGCTGTCGTTACTAGTGAAGTATGGTAAAAGAAAAATGTAATTTTTGTACCAGATTTACCCTAATGATTAACCACAAAATATTCGAGCATTTAAATTAATTTTATTAAGATAAAACAGCTGATTCAATCCAAACATATAAATTTAACAATATGGATTTGTGTAGAGTTTTTGCATGTAATGTATACCTTAGGCATTTCTTGTTATCTAAACAGGGGTTGAAAACATTTAACGGATGTTTTTTTCAAAAAGTAAAAAAATTACAACAAAAGATTTAAATTTAACCCAAGGATTTTTTTGAGTTATGGAAGTACATAAGCAAATATTTCATATAAATTTTTTCACATATGGCTGTAAACACTAAATTTCTTATAGGAACCCTTATTTTTTATGTCAATTTTGAATATATTATTTTAAGACTTTTTATTTTTGAGTTTTTCGATATCGCTAACCATTTAGGTTAGCACTTAAATGTTTCAAAAATTGCAAATTCAAGCTATACAGAGATAATTATCTTATTTTTTAAAGTCAAATTTAGGTGAAATTTAATCTAGAGCTAGGGTAAAATGTGTAATAACACTACTGTTATTTTTATTTGTTCTGTAGGCCGAGGAATAATAGTTATCGATAGAAAACAAAAGTCCTTATTTTCTGCTAATTGTCTAGAATACCCATTGGCATACACCAGATCTTTATTATTCTAAATCTTGTTCATTAAGTACAAATAGTATTATTAAGAACTGTTAATAATGTTTTATTTCTGCTATAATATCTTATCCACACGGTATAATACATCCAGTAATAATTACAAACTGGTGTATGCCAGTAGATGTTCTAAGCAATAAAAAATATAACAGTTAGAGCTGTCCGCCATATTTGAAAAATGGCGGGATGTTAGGCAACAATCCTTGGAGTTCCTTAATAACAGCTGTCTCGCCTGTTTGAATCACTCTATATACTACTTAATTTTATATTTTATAGATTTATTTTATTTTTTTATATATGGGAAGAAAGTTAAACTATGCGATTAAACAATTCAATATTTATTTTAAAGCGTTTTTATTTTTGGGAGTATAAAGTTTGTGAAATCTTTGTTCACCGTAAATTTTACAATTTTAAATTGGATTTTAACAACCATAATGATACCAATATAAAATTTACAAAATATGAATTCACTAATTGACTGTTCCAAAATATTAAATTTAATTTCATTGAAACTTAAAACACAATTTCTCACCAATACGGTTATTAAATTTAACGCGTTTCAACAACAATGTCGTCATCTTCAGTGAAACACGAGTTACAATAACGGAACTATAACTACTGTCGGTTCCACAAACACCTTTCAGTGGGATGTCCATAAACAATGTAAATCAAATGGGAGTTTCAGAGTTACTAGCCATCATGAATATATCATCGTAACTATGGTTTCACCTAATTCTTCTTGATATTCTATTCTTCTTGATTTTTTATTAATATTAGCACTACTTATGTTTACTTCCAAAGATCCGGATAGTATTTTTTATTTTTTAAAAATATTAAATAAATTTATATTAATTATTCCTTTTCTAAAATTTTTGCACAAATCACAGCCAAATTTATATTTTCACAACTAAGAAATACTACTTCTTAATATAGATTACCTGTTTATAATTTAACTTTACATGTTTCAAGCATGCAGCTGTTAGATTTGATTTATAAATTTCCTTTTATTCACTCCTGTTTAGTGGAGACATATGTTTTTTCCCACGTGGCAATTTAGCCCGTTCACTGTCACAACGAAAAATCCGATTTTTATTTTTGTTTGTTCTCTTTTTTTAGAAAAAAACGGCAATAATTAAAAAGCTGAGCACGAATATGAATATTTAAAATTTAACCTTTAAAATAAGAATCACCATTGAAACTATTCTAACTTTGTAATATCTTGCAACTAAATATAATATTTTAAATTCACTACATTATATTTACGTTCAAACGATCAAAAATTGAGGTTAGGCCTACTATAAATTAAAAATGGCTATGCTTCATCTCCACTCTACTACGAATTCTATAGCATAAAAGTTAAATTATAAGTACTTTCATTTTAAAATAAATTGTAAATTATTTCTTATAATTGTAAAATTAACATAATAATGTAAAATTTATACATATTATTATATGAGTGAAAACATTTTTTGTCTACAGTTGTTGACAAAGTGGCATTTTGTTCATTTAAATTAGTTTGCAAAACAGCTGATTTCTCAACAGTTTCACTTTGCACACTACTTTGCTCACTCCGAATGGCAACCGAACAAAACCGAAATTTACGTTAAGTTTATTTGAATTGATTTATAATATACAGGAAATGTCCCGTATGTATGTTAGATTAATTCTTACATGTAAAATAACATAAATAAACAACAAAACAACGTTTTAAAGTTGAAAAAGGAAGTAATTATTCATAAAGATGATTGACAGTGTATGTACACGAAGAGTATTTTTCGTTTGCCGAGTTTTGAAGTTGGCAATCCCGTTTCCTCAACAATACACCTAAGTTATTTGTAATATTCATAAATAACCTTAGTTTTGACGTGAGGTTGAACACTATTGTATTAAATTAATGTTTTAATAAATTGTGTTACTGCTGAAGTATGTTTTTTATTTGTCACAAAATAACAACTGTAGACAAAGTATAATGTGCAATTCGTGAGCAAAGTGTCTTTTTTAAACTCGATAAAATTGACGCACTCGGCAAGCCTCGTGTGTCAACAAAACGTTAAAAAAAGTGCCACTTTGCTCACTAGTTGCACAAATAACTATTTCATCACTACACCGTAGCTGTTACTGAAGATGATCACATTGTCAATGAAACGCGTATTTTCGATTGTGGGATAATATTTAGTAATTATTTTAATGTTTTGGAAAATATTTCAAAAAATAGTTGTCTGTTTTTTTACCTAAATCATAAACTTATTAATAGTTATAATTTGAAAACAATTTTCTTTCACTCTTCTTGTTCTGGGTGTTGTTACTGGCTTGGCTGGCGCCTTCAATGAATGGTTGCAACAACCCACATGACATGAAACGTTTACAGGTAGAGTAGTATTTAGGCACTCGCCCGTATATATCAAACTATTGTATTGAATAATGAACAATAGTTTACCGTTGAAATAAATTTGTTTTAAAAATGAATCTGTGAAAAATTATGTTAAAGTGTTATATTAATAAAAACATCAATTTATTTATAACAAATTTAATGTTTTTTTATTACTAAAATGTTCACTTTATTTATTAATTGGTTACAGATTATTGCTTCCTGTGGGAACAACATCATTGCTGTAGCCAATCCTGCTCTCTCCATGTCGCCTGCCATCACTGAGCCCGTTCTGCTCAAGAAAGATTCACTATCGCCTAAACTTACTTGACATTTTAAATAAAAGATTTTTAAAAAAAATTGTGATGAACTTTTCATGTGTTTTAGTAAATAAATGTGTGATTTATGTATAGCGTTTCTAGGTTATAATTCTGTTTGTACATTATTTATAAATTAAACTTTGTCTTTTCTTCAGATATTACTTTGAATAAAGTCCTTGTTTTGTAACAAACGTTTAGAAAAAAAACTGGTTTTGAAAATTTGAATTACATTTTAGTGTTTGTTGTATTATTTTTTTAAAACCTATAAAACAGATTTTGAGAGCTTACGTGTTTTATAACCAATGACCGATTTTTAAGTTGCCGGTAAATGCTTTACCGATGTACACAGTAAAATTTTATATTGTTAAAACCGACTTTGGTATAGTTTCTGTTTCTTTACTTGTGTAGAGTAGATATAAATTTTAATTTTTCCTTGTTTGAAGGTGAAAAACCTCTCTGTCATCATCCCCTTATAAAAAAAAGGAGTAAAGATTACAAAATATAGACCCATAGCCCTGGAATACTAATATTACCATGGTCGGAAAAGAACAGAGTCGGTGAAGAGAGACAGGATAGCAAAGATGAAAGAGAGGGATGACGATAGTCTACCACCAGTATTTCCTTACTTTTACATTCTTATAATCTTGTCATAGTAATATTTAACTGGATAGAGATTGTCATCGATCCCATATTGCTGTTAACTCGGGATATTGGACCGAGTCGTCCCGATCAGCCACGAAGCTACACGAAGGTCCTCTTCTACACAAGTAATCTTCAATTATTCTTACATAACTGAAATGTACAGAAGAAAATTTATTCAAATAACGGTATCACAGACAACTCACTACTACAGAAGTTTTTTTTTTAATTAGTATTTTTATCAAATTATCTTCTTATAATTGAGGACATATCAACATGGATTACATCCTTTAGGATAAGGACGTCTACGTTTCCTTTCTTCGGATGACGTTCTAGTTGGTTGATATTTAAACTGCTCTGATCGGTTTCGACGTCTATTTACTCTTTTTGTTAATTTTACATGTCGACAACCCTTTGGTTGCGTTCTGCGACACACTGGTCGTTTCCTTTGCCTCCTGTTCTGACGATTCTCAGTCATCTGGAAGCTACAAGAAATAGAATTAAATACCAATTTGAAGAACAAAAATTAAATAAAGAACTCCAATATTATCTTAAATGGTCCGAGATGTATTGTAAAAATAAAAATTGACTTTTTACACCTTTTTAACTATTGGGCTAGACGAGGTTTCTTTTGAAATAAATATTTTGACTGTTAATAACTTTATTGTAGAATATTATACCCATTTAATTATACAGCAAATACAATTACTCTTTTCTTTCTTTGGTAATTATATAGCAGAGCTGCCTCACTTCAAAATCAATTTTTATGGGTTTTATTCGTCAAATAAATGTTGGAAAAATATTTTATTATCGAAAAAAAGTGTCGGAAAGATGATTACATAATACAATAATACAATTACACAAGTAGTTTTTTCGTGAAAAAATTAACACTGTGTTATCTTTCATACTCATGACATTCACTTCAATAAACGTACGGAAGGTTTGGCCAGGTGGTTATATATATATAGCAACCTGGCCAAACCTTTCGTGACATATAATAATACAGCCCTACATATGCGTACACTGAAGCACATACGCACAACAATTGAACGTCAATGGAGGGAGGTGCGAGGAAATGTGCCGCGATATGGAAATTCAAAACAACATTTCCATGGCCATATAGCCGAATTTATGTTTAAGAGAAAGTACAATGAGTATAATACTCGTTTTCATCATTTATGGCGATTTACGAGTGAAATTCATTTAAATTCAATAAATTCCTCTTCTACTGAATTTGCAGCAGAATTTGACTCTGATTAAGATTTTCTTGTGTAATTATAATATTATGTAGTCATCTTTCCGACACTTTTTTTTGATAATAAAATATTTTTCCAACATTTATTTGACGAATAAAACCTTTAAAAATTGATTTTGAAGTGAGGCAGCTCTGCTATATAATTACCCTTTCTTTTTTTGTTTATAAGTGATAATTTGAAATGTACACAATCACAAAATTAAGATTGTCTCAAGAACGGATAGAAGGATTTTTATCAAATTTTTCTCAAATGTATCCACTGATGACCGAAACCAAACCGTGTTGATTATTAGCCACTTTTCCGAGAATGCCGATTTATTGGTAAAAACAAAAAATATCTGTCTTGAGCTGTTATAAAAGACGTAACATATCTAAATCAACTCTACCGATTTTGTTAAAATTTTAATATTATATGAAGATTATTATCAAAAATTTGTGTACTAAAATACATTACAGTTGGAAATAATTGATAAAAAAATTGAATTTCACCCCTCTCGATTTTAACCAAAAGATTTACGATGAGGAAGCGTTTATGGCTCAAGTAAAGCCAGTTTACAGTGTATTTGAATACACACATACAGGATGTTTCAATATGGACTTTACATCTTTGTAAATTCATATAAATTTATTCAGACTACTTACAGAGCTGATTCGCTGTCATTTTGTATAAAAATACATCAAACTTTACCTTATAGTTAGATTAAATGTGCCGTCCATTGGTCATTTTGCAGACGTCACATCTGAAGTCGATTTCCAACCAAACTCGCAGCAGCAAGTCGGATGTAACTTCTTCACTGTGGGGAAGATTCTTGCTTTGAGTTCAGCGAGAAAAGCAGTGACTTAATATTTAAGTCACTTTAACTTTAATGTTGATAAATTTCCAGAAGTAAAAATCGTAGATGTAAAATCCGGTGAACGAGGTGACCATTCCACCTCCCTAACCATATATCTGGAAAGGGTTATTGAGGAAATCCCGGATGTCGGAAAGGTAGTGGGTAGTCAGTCAACTGTCTTGTTGGAAATTTATGCGACGTTTTTGGTAGTCCTTATCAATCTGTAGGATTAATAGTTTTTCAGCATATTTAGGTACACTATTCCGTTGATGAATTTCTCTTGAAAAAAGAAAGGAGAGTAAACTTTTCTTTTATCTTAAGGCGCAAAGATGTTAACTTTTGGGTTTTCATGACACAAAATACGACATTTATGTGTTTACCACTTACATGGAAGGTCGACTTATTGCTGAATATTGAGTTTACAATAGTATACTGGTCTTCATCCAATCGGTTAGCAGAAACTCCCTAAGGGTAACCCTCCAACTCTATTAGTGTCTTTTAGGTCTTGCACCAAATCTGTAGGGATAAAATGCTAACGTTTACTTAACACAATCGCACTTGGACCACCCAGCTCGTTAGAAACAAGCCTGGTTGATTTTGTAAACACAGCTTTACCTCACTTGACTTGCTCTACGACATCATCAGACACGAGAGCGCCCTGAGGATTTCTTATGGCTTATGAACACTCGTTTTCAACAAAACACTTACACTAATTTATTAATTTTAGACCTACTTGGACCAACTTTGCCATACTTAGTATGAAAATTCCGTTGCACAATTCGATTCTACAAACCAAAACAGTTAGCACGGTCGGGACCAGCGATGGCAGCCATTTTTGTTACAACTGTCGTTAGCGCTTGCGGTTAGTGATATGTGAGTTCGAATTAAAATACTCGATGAATCCGAGTATAAAAATCCTCGGAACGTTCCGATTATTAAAATCATCAATTTCGGAATAAAATATTCGTAACTAGGAACAAGGAGACGTAATATTTGTTAGTAATTCGCTGATTGGTAAAGCTGAGTTCGAATTCGATGCGCAAAATCATTCTGCGCAGATACTCGATTTAGAAATAATAATACGAGTATTGATATCATTTGAAACCGATTGGTTCGATTATCCATCATCAACATCGCTACTAGCGGTGGTACTATTTGGTACTATTTATTAAGTTAGTCATAACTTGATCAAACCAGCTCTGTAAGAAATCTGAATAAATTTTTATCAATTTACAATGTTGTAAAGTCCTTTTTGAAGACGTTATTCAAGGCTCATTTCACTTTTTAACTGTCAACAACCAAAATGATATTTTTTGTACGAATAGTTTTATTTGGTTTTGGATATGGGTGAGTGAGAACTTTTATCCAATTATTTGCAATTCAAGTTTCATAACTTAAATAAAATGTATTTTTAGGAAAATGTCTTTCTGTAGTAGTTGTAGTCACTGTGTCTAAATTAACATAAAAGAGATTAATGGCATGGGAATTTTGTTTCCAAATACAAATGTATACAAATTAAAAAAAGGGAAATTTAATAAGTTACCTAGAGGTGGTGGCTGTATTTTCCGTTGTTGTTTGACTCGTTGGTTGGTTTTGTAACTGTTGTTTATTTTCTGTTCTGTTTTTCAGCTTATATACCTTTTTCTTTAATTTTATACATCGACAACACTTTGGTTTTCTTCTGCGATTTACAGGTCGTTTCCTTTGCCTGCTGTACTGACGATTTTGCTTCATCTGGAACCTTCAAGATATAGTATTAAATAATAGTTTAGGGAACAACAAACAAATAAAGTAATTCAATATTATCTTAAGTAGTTTGATGAAATAAAAAGTGTACATAAAACTTGGAGTCTTTTGGTAGGTTCTAAACTATTGAACTAGATATGTATTAGGACTTTATCTCTTGAAATAAATATTATATATATATATATATATATATATATATATATATATATATATACAGGGTGATTCAAAATTATATACCAATCTTTCGTGTTGGCCATTTTGAGTTTTTACAAAACAACATTACAGCCTATCTTTGGAAGTAGGCTAAATAAGATATCGAGTGGATACTTGGTATATGAATCATTGATTTATCCTTTTACCAGCATACCAGAAAACTAAGACTTTTATTTTGTTCGTTTTAAAAATGGCGGAGTTTAAAATGTCAATTCAAGCAGTAGTATTTTTCAACGTAGATTCCAACTCGTCTTTGGTTCTGACCCTTTATGCCAAATAGTCAACAAATCCTATGATACTAATATTCGAAATAATATCGACAAGTAAAACATGGTCATAGCACACATTCCACAAAAGATGTGCAAGAACTGAGCCTTGTGGGACGCCACAATCCATAACCACATTTAATCTAACCCTGACCCAAATACGACCTTATTTATTTATTTTTTTACAATTTACTTGCGTAGTTTTTTTTTACATGAAGTTTGACACATTGGTTGAGTCACAGTTTACAAAACTATATGGATCTCGATTAGGCTGATATCGATACATTTGACTTGACTTCATGACTCATTTTCATTTTATGACTAGTAACTTCTAAACTTAGATTTATGTCGAAGAACACTTTTGGTTTTGTTTATGGATGAGATAGAACCCTCAGGGGCTCTATATAGAGAGTACCGGTAGTTAGTATACGGGAATTGGCAACGGACTGCATATAATGATGAAATCTTCTTGGAGTTTTTTGTGGTTATAAAAAATATACATTATTGAAGAGTAACTTTATTATGATCTTTCTTTTATAAAGTTTTATTATATTTCTTTAATTTAAGTTTTAACTGCTTTTTAATGAATGCAGGAATGTATAATACTTATTACTATCGAAATTATACTTCCTCTTTGTTTTTAAAGGAAAAATAACACTAGTTGAATTTTCTAATAAACGTTTTTTTAAACTAAACACTTCAAACTACATATTGAGCCTCACATTATAGTTTGATATGGGACTTGTATTAAGTTATAAATTCAATGGTTCATTTTTTGCCAGGCCGTATGACTTTATGAAAAATTCCATATTTTATGTTTTCATACATATAATTATAAATAAAATTTCAGAACTTGAGCATAATATAACAAATTTGTTACATAAAATTTTAAAACAAAAACTAATTGTTACCCAAAATGGAATTAATGTGAAAATTTATTAAGGTTTTGTTTTACTTCACACTACTTTTGAAATGTTTAAACGTTTTAAAGATTAAATATTAATAAATAAAAATACATATATAAAAAATAAAAAAACACATTTAATAAGTAGTGCTCCTATTGATGTTAAAATGAATAAATAAATAATATGGTTTACACGTATATAAAATGTATTAACTTTTTTGTAATAGCTGGTCAAATTTATACAATACAGAACATTGTTATAACTAAATTTAATATATTTGTGAATTAATATCAATAATATACAAATTAAAAATACACATCCTGTTGCCCTTACGTAATAACACAGATTTATTCAATGAAAACTTAGACTTGAGGTATCTATGGTAATATAAACAAAGCATTTATATTGTTATAAACATCAATATATAAAAATTAATTACACAAAACCAATTATTTTTGTGTGTGGAATGAATTCCCATTCATATTTTACTTATTACAGTAATTCTATATGAAGATAATAATAATCAATTTTATTCCACATAAATAAAATATCGTAAAAAGCAAATACAAAGAAGTAAACGTTAAGTAAAGTTAATTTTATGATTTTATTGTGTACGCCTACTACTGTGTTTGTTTTGAGATATTATTTGACACAATTTTATTACACAGGTAATATAAATATATTTTTTATTTATTTTAGTCCTAAACAATAAATACAAATATATAAGAACGTTTTATGATTTTAAAAATAAAATATTAATAACGTAAAGTCCTTTTCCAAGTAGATGTTGCTTGGACATTATGTGTTAATAAGGATCCATGGGTGTACAATAAGTGAGAGAGAAGACTGCATATGTTGGAAAGAGAGACCATACAATAACTCAGTCTATCACGTAAACAGTACAGTTTGTTTTCTACTACTGCCTGTCTTACTGTTTTATTTAAATAAACTATGGTAGATTACAAGTTTAAACAAGTTCTTGCAGAACTTGTAGACTGGTGTGTGAACAACTCAACAACTGTGAATTAATTGGCTTTCAAGTCAAAATGCTTGGCGCATGCGTCTTGGCATGGAGTTTTTGTTACTGAATCTGGTACACTGACTTACTTGGTCCACTGACTTACTAAAAATCTGTTCCAGGCGTTCCAGTGTTCCAGTTCATAGTTCATACTTTCATACTTCATACCTGGGACTTCTCAAAATCTGATTAAAAGATGTAGACTTAGTGCAAGTAACTGTTTTGTTATTTTTTTATGTCTTTCTTTAGTTAAAATTTAAAATGTATTAACCCTAGTAGTGTATTTCGTAAACGTTTCAGTATTAAAGCTACCAGTCTTGATAATTTTTTACTTACGCTTGATATAAGCTGTAATTCTTCGTGGTGGAAATAAGGTGTAAACATTATGAATCGACTCAAAGGAAATGAACAGGTTAGACCTAACCTCATCTTTGTTAATTAATAGGCATTGGAACTTAGACTTCTTATTTCATAGTTTGGCAATAATACTTCTTTTTTTCTGAGTAAAGTGATGGTCATAGACGTAGTTTTGTTGTGATATTCTGAGGATGTTATTTTTTGTTGTTTAGGCTAACCTACTCATGAATCCTCAACATGGAAATAATATTGTCAGTGTCAGTAATTAGCATGTAGGCCTAATTATTATATTGTATAACCAATAGTGTATGAAAATAAGGGTAATTATTTTATAAGTCGATGTTAAGATGATGTTATAAAATTTTTTTATCAGTGGATTTGTGGAATTCACTTTTTCACTGAAAAGTACCAGTAGCCTACCAATTTCAAGTATGCATAGGTTATGCACACATCACAATGGGAATTCTTAAGTTCAAAAATGACTTCTAAAACATTAGTTTAAAAAATTATTTGGTAAATATGGAGAGAAGTTGTCCGATCGATTTAAGTGTGAAATCTCGGTAATTCCGCTTCAAAATAGTTTTTCCATCAAGTAGATACTCATTTATAATGTAAGTGGTTTTTTTTTATCTCACAATTCATTATTTATTTAACAATGCATGAAATTGACAAATTTGTAACATATTCAGTCATATAGCCATATTGAATTCACTTTTGGGGCGCATGCACACTTCATTAACTTCTACAGCTTGATATTACTACGCTTCTATGATATAGGCCTAAGATTCAGGTATTCCTTGACCTGTAGTTCTTTAACTAGGTGTAGTTAGGTAACCATAAACGGCATCATTGATACTAAATGATATCAATTTAGACAATTCTTAATAGTTTGACAGTTGTTTCTTAAAACAGAACTATTTGTGTGGAATAAAAAAAAAAAAAAAAACACCGATAGATTTGACTTTAAAATTGATGAAATATTTGTCGAAAGATCCTCAAAATGCCATAAAACACTCCTTTTAAATTTGCTGATTTCGGACAGAAGTAATGAATTGTGAAGGATAAAAAGTGGGAAGCGTCTTTAAAAAGTATTGAAATGATGAACAAAATGCTATTTGAGGAGGAATGACTGAGATTTCACACTTAAATCGATCGGACAACTTCTTTCCATATTAACCAATTATTTTAAAAGAAAGTAGGCTAATTATATAACAGGTAAATGTCCAGTTGACACTGTGTTGCGATTTAATATAGAAATTTAATGAAATCGTGTTTTACATACCTCACTAAGAAACAATTAGAGACCTTCCTTAAGCAGGGGAATATCATTTTCAAGTATAAAAATCCATTATTTTAATGTAAAATAAGCAATTTAAAAGTGTGCGTTCAATGATCAGAATACACGAAGAGGCCTATATATATATATATATATATATATATATATATATATATATAGTTTCTTTACCAGGTCTGGTTAGGTAATACATATAGCACCTTACCAGACCTGTCTTTACTAAATATAGATTAATACATCCTTTGTGGACCTAGGCCTATTTGATTTTTATATTTGTAAAGGGTCTTCCCAGCTTTAGGAGGATCCAATTGTTTAATAATAAGGTAGCCTATGTAAAACACGATTTCATGATATTTCTATATTAAATCGCAACACAGTATCAACTGAACATTTACCAATTAACATTGAAATTTCAACATAAAAATGAAAAAACAATATAATTTCGAAAATGTGGAATACTATATTATTCTAGCCGTGCTTTCTTCTTGTCTATATGTCTAAATTTGGGATTAAACGATATGTCCACCGTCCAGTGGCATCCGTGTCCCATCTCTTTTGCCATCTGTCTCGTAATCTCTTTCTGGCTTCTGTTTTAATCATGTATGGCTCCGTTGTTGTGGTCTTAATCCCTACATAAATTTCCTCCCTTTCTTTAGCCAAAATGATAATGCTAAGCTGAAAAATAGCACTAGTAGAAAGTTTGTAGTACAACATTATTCTTAAGGATGATAAAGCATTAGGTTGAAGTTGGACCAGAATCTGGTTTTCGTAGGCAAGATGCTTGTGTATGTTTTTCAACTGAAGCAAGTCATAAAAATTTGCAAGTATCCTAAGCCATGTCTATGATTATCAGT
Organism: Aphrophora alni; assembly: GCA_963513935.1. Classification (NCBI taxonomy): domain Eukaryota; kingdom Metazoa; phylum Arthropoda; class Insecta; order Hemiptera; family Aphrophoridae; genus Aphrophora; species Aphrophora alni. The sequence goes on from OY740768.1 coordinate 147,213,480, forward strand.
TGTCAAAAGTATATGTAGCCCATATTATTTACAGCTGTAAATTTAGTATGAACAAGGAAAACCACAAAATAACACAACTAGGCTACACAAAACTGTATAGGGCCTAATGCGTTTATATTACCTTATGTATATTTCGATAACTCTGCTATCATCTTCAGAGGTTCACTCAGTGTTATTTTGTGGTTTGGGGTTTTCCTTGTTCATATACAATCACCACAGTGCTCTAGTGATTTATTTATATAAATTTAGTCTTTAAATAAAAAAAAATAATTGGCTTCTCTTTGCAAAATGTTATAAAATTTAAGTGCTAGCTTGTTGAAATAACTATTTCCTGCCAGCATGTTGGCATAAAGATATTGTTTCTAATACTTTATTTTATACAGACCAACATATTTTTGTCTGCAATTGAATAAACTATTCTTTTAATTCAGAAAGAAGATGATGGAAGGACTAAGGAAACACCAACAAAATTTAAAGATTCCATTGAGAAAGATGATTCACCTCAACAGGTGAAATCTACAGCTGTTGTAAAATACTCGGCAGTTCAAGTACCTGGAACATTTGCACGTCTTCAGTGCAACACTGATTTGAATTTACCTCCCTCAAACTGGTTAAGTAGTTCTGCAGAATCATATGGATTGCAACATGTGCTCTGTCATTCTAAAGGATTTTCTAGGTAAGTACATTTTCATACAGTGTGATTGGAAATAGAATAGGGTATCACCAATGTAAGTTACCATCCGACTTTTTCTGTAAATACAACCCAAGATAGCTGCTGTTATACAATTTTGAGACTAAGTTTCGACAACTAACTTATAATCCTAGATCTGGCAATCATCAAAAATCGACAATTATATAACTTCACTAACAAGAATTAATTTTTCATATTTGTAAATTTGTTTGATTACCTTGCAAACCAGGTTCATTGGATGATAACTATACTTTCACAATTTATAGGAACCAGGATTATTCCATTACTATTACGGTTCTAGTGAACTGATAAAATGAGACCTTCCGTTAAGCAAAAGTTTTCTTTCCTTGAAACTGGTACATGAGTGTGTTCTATAATATTTTTTATAAACTTGATTGAAATTTACTAGAAATTGTAACAGTTTTAATGTTGTTTAATAATACTATATTATAAAGTAATTATTGGTTGTAGGCTACTTAATTTTTTTAAATAAATATAATGATAAATATTTGTAAAAATAACTAAAGCTTAGTTTATTAAAAATAATTGACTATCCTAAGCCTAGCAATTTGTGAGTTTACATATTTTATTATTTATTTGTTTTACTAATTGTGGCTGAAAGAAGAAGAAAAGAATATTACAATTTAATTTTTATATTTAATGATTATTTTTTAGTAACTTTCATATTTTATATTACAGGGTTATGTTAGATTTATGTGGCTTCCCAAATTTTTCATTATAACCTACCCTCAGAGGTTTACTATAGCGAGTATGGGAATGGGGACACTGAAGGATACTAGCTGGATCTGTACCTATTTTCATGTACTCTTGACCTGGATCTATCTCTTTCATTTTCCTGTCAGGTCTCTTTTAACCAGCTCTTGTTCTTTTCCAATCCTAATGCTATTAGAATATTTGTGGGTTAGGGGTATTTATTTTATACCATTTCTTTTATAAGGTGATGATGACTGAAAGGTTTTATAAATAACAAGGAATAACAAAAAAATCATTATAACCATATTCTCTATCACACATTTTACGATTGAGCATACATTTTTATAATTTTGAATTTATATACATTTTTATTAAAAATAATCTCTTTAAATCATGAAATGTGTATAAAATTTGGGGCAATATATGGATACTTTAAAATATTTATATTGTCATTAAAAGGTTTCACTAGTATCATGGTATGACTATAATTTACCTTACTGTTCATTTTCTTCATAAAAATATTAGAATATAATATTATATACATTTTATTTTTATAGTGTAACATACTTGCATTACTGAATGAAATGATATATTACAACATATAGTTTGATTAAATGTTAGATATAAATTTTGTTTTAAATAGTGCAAAATGCCCGAATAGTGCTTGCCACTTACTACGGTTGTTGTAGCTGTTAGTTAAAGTAGACTCACAGTTGAATATCTAAAATGTTGTATAGATAAAATCTATTTATAGATTATCAGAGTTATCATTATGTTGATTATTTAAAAGAGAAAAATAAGTTATGTGATAAAATAGTTGAGTAATCAGTTGGTTTTGGTGTACATTGACTGCAGAGGTTTCAAATTTAAATTATTTCAATCAATAAGTTGTTAAAATAATTATTGAATTAAATTTTATTTTAATCTTTACTTGAATGAATATACTTATAATAATTATAATGACCAAATTTTAACTATTACTTAATAACCGTAACATAATTTCAGTTTATTCAGATTACTATATTTTTCAGCTTGGTTTGAATTATTTGTTAAATGATTATAATATGTGTCCGGAAAGTAAGTACTATTTCATTATATAGTAGCTGCAGTGTGTGCTACTCTGCCTAGCTTTTAACAGACCGATTACAGCTAGTACAGAGTATATTTCCAATTTGTATTGATCATGTAAAATTTATAACTCTATTTAAGATCCTGCCGATTATGAAATACAGTCTGTTATTCATTTTTTTAAACACAAGACTGTCAGACTTGTTAAAATTCATCAGCAGCTTTGTAAAACGTATGATGAATATGCTATGAATGATGAAGGCTATGTGGCAGTTTAATTAAGGATAAATGAATATGTATTACGAGGTGAGGAGTGCACAGCCTTTTGTCATGAACGAAGATCTGGTAAGGAAAGATCTGTATGAGACAATTCGCCCGAAACAATAGATTACTATTTCTTTACTTTCTAATGAGTTTCCATATATGTTATAATTCAAAAAAAGTGTTCTTCATGAAATTGTGACAGACTTCAGATTATCAGATACTGCTCTCATGTTGGTTGCTGAAAACACTGTCTGATTTGTCTTAGAAGGCTTTGTAGTTTCTCACCAGATACGATGATGAAAATTCTGCTTTTTTCAAGCCAGATAAGATTTGGATATCTTGCATCACTCCAGAATCCAAGCAATAATTTATGGAATAGAGGCCAAGAAGTGTAACGGTAAAGGTTGAAAGTTATAGTGAGTCTCTTTGAAAACTGTGTTAATCAATTCAAAAGGAAAAGCGTTTTTAGTTGTGGAGCTGTTTTTGCTTTTTGTTAACTCTCTACCACATGTTGCGTGTTCCACACACGCAGCTTGGAAGCATTCACCTTACAGCCCAGGCTTGGGGGCCAGCGTTATCATGATGTAAAAAATGCTACATAATAGTGCTTAACATCAGAGGCAGCAACAACAGAAAACGAAGAAGAAAATTGTATTAATAGGAATTAATTTAGTCTAATACACTATAAGAGTATATATATATATATATATATATATATATATATATATATATATACAAAATGTAATATAGCGTATGGTATATTTATACTCTTCTAAAAAAACTTTTAATTTGATTGCTTACTGGAATTTAATTAAATAAAAATGAATTTACTTTTATTCTTGAATTCTAATTTGTAAGCTAAAATATGCTTTCCTTACTAAAAATCAAGTTTCTATGAGTTAATGTTTGGTTACAATTTTGCTAAGTAGACAGACATGAATTTAAATCTTGCTTAACTCTACAAGTGGTATTCCGCTATTCCCCTGTCATTATAGTGTTTATGTGACAAGAAATCACTTTTTTTTTTGTAATTCAACATTTACCCATGTTTAAATCACCCTACAGCAATAATTTTTATACTGTTTTAAAGATAATTTTCCATAGATTATTATCATACAACCAAAAGTTCATAAAATTTTAACAATTAAATTTAATGGTGATTTTTTTCAAATTAAGCAAAACATTTTCCCTTTTTTCGTAAAACAATTTTTTTTTTGAAAATGTAACAAATTAATTTTTTTTCCTTCTAAATATATTCACAAATATTATACAAAACTTTTGTATATCTTGAAAAAAGGTGGTAAGCTATTGATTTTGGATGACACAGGTTTTTCTGAAAAATGTTAACTTCATTTTTTGACACTAACATATTTACTCCAAAACTGTTACATATAATTTTTTTTTTACATAGATAAATTCTATGCACCTTTCTGAGAAAAATGATATCCTACAAATTAGGTTTTGCATACAATTATTATTTTTTATGAATTTTTTAAGAAAACAAAACCTTTAACATTGCCACTTGTAGGGTTAACTATTTATGAATTGTCATTGGTGTTTATATAATAATCATTTCATTTCATTGAGTTTATGTATAATTGATAAAATTATTTTATTTGTTCATAGTTTTCGAATGGCGCACATGTTTCCTGACTGTATGGCTGAGGTAGATGTTGTGTCGGATGCTGAAAATATAAAAAAATTATTAAAAATTCCATACAGTAGAGATGCGGTAAGTATTTTAAGAGAGATTTTGGATTATTAAAACATTTCATTTATTTAATTATTCCATCTTGTAGACAAAAGATACATTTTGCATAAGATACATCAATAAAAAACTACAAACAACTAAAACATCATAAAACAAACACACAACGAAGGAAAGAACAATCAACAATATATACATTCAAACTTTCACACAACAAAATCCAAATACATTAAAACTGAAACATAATGCAGGCACACAATCTAAAAAATAACAAACAACAAGTCATAATTCAATACGCAACACAATTCACAAACATATTCAAGAAGACTGGCAACCGCCTTCAACTTCAATATACAACCTAAGATTCTCCTGCTATAAGAGATCAATTCTATTTATTATGGTTCATAGTGCACAAACTCCCCCATCGAATAAAACGATCCACACGATAAAAGCTCTCTAAGGTGGTTTTTAAAAGTCTTATAATATTGTATAATTTTAATATGGCCCAGCAGCTTGTTAACAAAAAATGCACCAACTTGGGAAGGAAGTCTACTAAATAAGCCTAATCTATGCTGTTTAGAACATTAATTATCAGCTTTATGCTATAGTAGTGAATGTCATTGTTCCGGACGTGTACACACTTGAATTTAAAATATGTCTACTAATTCCTTAATTTAGGTATTTCTATCTTAACTCTACTGGAGTTTCGGGCGAATCACCTATCTTCAGGAAAATAAAAACAATTACAAATGTACAACACTATACAAAGTACTTTTCACTCTGTTCGGACATAGTTTATTGCAAAGCACTTGCGAAAATACAGACGAGATGTGTTATCCTGGACGTGCATTTCTGACCATTAGTTCCACAAATCTTTCTTATATTCAGGTTTAGTTTTGTATGATATGCTATAAGTAACAATACATTTTGTAATATAACAACAGTGATTTTACTTTCTTAAATTTATGTAGTTTAGAGAAAATAATTTGTTGGCTAATACAAAAGTTTATGTTTTGAGGTTTCCTGAATCCAAAAAAGTAGTTTTCTGAATGATGTCCCATTTGTGTCTGTCATATTGTACGTGCAGTGCTCTGCAGCCCAAATGTATGGAGAGATTTTAATCAGATTTTGTATTTGGGGTTTATTTTTGATACCAAATTCATATATCAAAATTTGGGGGGGTAGCTGCCATAAGAAAAACACATAATTATCTTGACTATTTTAAGAACATTTTGTACAAGTGTAGTGTTTAAGAGCCCAAAACAAAATTTACTGTTTATATGGTTTAATTGGATATTATCATTTGTATATATAAAATCTAATACACAACGTTTCAAGAATATAAATCACTTCTCGATATCAAGTATAAAACTATATCATAACAAAGGAAAACACCAACATATCCTAGTAGCCTAAGATAAAACCATAACACACAGCCCTACACTATATAATGGATAGCAAGGAACTGATTGTTAAAAGGGATGAAGCCAAGTTGTTTGCTGTCCTTTGTATAGTGTAGATTTAGTTTTACATCTCGTCATGGCTCAAGGGTACTAAGCTACGTGGGTGTTTTTCTCTTTTATGCTCTAGTTTTACACTTGATAAAAAAAGTTGATTTATACTCTCAAAATGTCATTTATTAGGTTTCGTATACACAAAAAGTGGCAAATCTCCGATTAAACCATATTAATAATATGAACAATCCACCATTATCAAAAACTTTAAAACCAGAAAAAACTTATTGTTCGCCATCTTTCTCAAAATGCCAGTTTGTGAGTTATTGGTAAAATACCAAAATTCGGTCATGGGACTGTCATAAAAAACTAAATTTCTCAAAATTGGCTCTACCCATTCTGTTCAAATTTTATTTAAATGTGAAGAGTAATGACCCAAACTTGTATGCAAAATATAAAGTTAAAAAAATGTTACGGTTAAAAAAAAAAAGAATCTTGAGCTGTTATGGTTTATGCTGAGGATTTATGGGACAAATGATGGTATTTATCCCTACATATATTTTATTAGAATAATTGTTTGCAGGTCAGTATGATGGTACATTGTGTAGAGAAGACATTATTAATTGATGAATTTGACATTCACAAACATTTGCTTCGGACTGCTGAATCTGATTGGGAGTGGCTACGCAAATTCTTTTATGAACACGTTCTACAAACTCTAAATAATAAGGTAAATATCAATTTTAAGATAAAAGTCGCCCATAGTAATGATCTTTCAATAAACATCGTATCTAGTGTGCAGATAGTCGTAGTTTGTTCTACGATAAAAATTGACCAAGATATAGTTATTTAAAAATGAAGAGTTATCAAATTCCTATCGCAAACATGAAATTAAAGCTTGGGGTTTTGCTAATAACGTAAACTTTTAATTATATATATTTTTAAATTCTAAAAGTCATTTATGTCATATGAATGAAATATAATTTGAAATTTTATATTAATTCTCTACCCTAAAAAATGACCAAGTTATGTTCATTATAATTATTTTGATTTGTATAGTTTTGAAAAGTACCCATTTAGTAAATAGTGCAAATACATTTCCTTTACGTTTTTTGTTTAAATTACCTGTGGAAAGAGGTAATTTATCTGGCATTCTGTCTTATGTTCTAAAGCATATTTTTTAAAGGCATCTTAGAATTAGTATAAATAATTAAATGAATAACTGTACTTGCTAATCTAAACATAATTATTTATTATAATCTGTAAACAAAGATGTTTATATATGATAAACTAACAAAAGAATAAACATACAACAAATACTATCTCTAGAAAAATCATCAGCTTTAGAATGCAACTTGTCTGAAAGAAAACACGCTTCCATGCAACAGCAAGGTACAGTTATTTATAGTAGCTGAAAGTGAAAAGCGTGAACCAGTTGAATGTGTTAACGGCGCAACGTGACCTTGTGAGAAATTGATGTTGAGGCGTAGCGGTATTATTATGTCCAACCTTATAAGGCCCTGAACATTGTAAAATAAAAAGGTACTGTTTGGATGAATTAATTAAAAATTACAAGATTCCAAGTCCCAGTGTCATATTTTCCTCAGATCCTTGATCCTATGTATAAGGGACCAGAAGTCATCTATATAAATAGTCAAGGAAGAACCATAACTCTTAATTTAATGTTGTAGGTTTAGACATTTCACAAGTTTAGTCCTTCTTTAGAATAGTGATGACCTCTTTAATAGCGATGGAAATAGTGATGCCTTCTTTAATAGTGATGTCAATAATGATGACCTCTTTAATAGTGATGGCAATAGTGATTCCTTCTTAAATAGCGATGGCAGTAGTGATGCCCCCTTTAATAGTGATGGCAATAATGATGCCTTCTTTAATAGTGATGCCAATAATAATGACCTCTTTAATAGCGATGGCAATAGTGATGCCAATAATAACGTCCTCTTTAATAGCGATGGCAATAGTGATGCCTTCTTTAATAGCGATTTCAATAATGATGTCCCCTTTAATAGCGATGGCAATAGTGATGCCTTCTTTAATAGCGATGGCAATAATGATGCCTATAATATTAGAGACCTCTCTAATAGCGATGGCAATAGTGATGCCTTTTTAAAAGCGATGGCAATAGTTATGCCTTCTTTATCACTCTAAATATAATAATAAAATATTAGAAAAGTTTAGAATATAGAAATTATTAATACTTATATTTAGTTTTCACACAAAAAAGAACTACGAAGTATATTTATCAATTTGAATTTAATCCTTTTTAATTATTGAAAATGTCTTTATATGTAAAAACCTAATTGTTACACGGTAAAGATTACATTTTGGGCTGTAAATATGTTTAATTTGTTATTTTTGTAGATATAGGAAAAATGATTTATGGTACAGAAAACATCTGTATATTTACAAATATATATGAGACATGTACAGAAAGTAAGTACCGTTTTGGTATAAAAAAAAAAAATCAAATGAAGTTTAGAAAAATTTATTTTACTTTTAGAAGAAAGAGCCGTTATTAATACACTTATCATATCAGATTACTAGCTGTTCTATACGTTCTCAATAGTACAATGTCGCCTGTAGTGATAACCAGGGAAAATCATATGCTTTTATTTTTATGGACTTCTGCAGTGATATCCAGTATTTTGGAGTGATGTGTGACACCAAAGTCTCGTTTTTGGTTTAAAATAATGGCATCACTTTCATTGTATCACTTAAGAAAGAGCAAAGTCATCTTGTTTTGTGCAATTAGGCACCATTTTTAGCAGTTTTCAACAACCTAACAGTCTGCCATAATTAATTAATTATATGAAGGACACTTCTTGAAATTTGACAAACCTCTTTAAAAATTAAGGAAACTGTAAACTGTTGATCCCAGCGAATTTTCTCATCCATTATCTTTCTTAAATTTTCATTGATTGCAAAAGAGCCATCCTATCCTCATGTAGTCATGCACATTTGTTCGTCTTTCTTTGAACTGCCTCAATGATTCACTTTCTCACCATTCCATCATTATATGTTTTACAAATCTGCTGATGAATTTCCGTAGGTCTGACCTTGCATCTAAAAGTTGTATAACAGACCGTATTTCACAATTAGCAGGATATTGAACAGAGTTAAACATTTTATATGATAAAAATTAACTGAAAATACACTCTGATCTAGCTGTAATAGCATCTGTGAAAAGCCAATAAACCAGAAAGCATGTACACGTGGAACAACGATTAAAGATAGAAGATGAGCTTGCAGCAATATATCGTTGTCGATGACAGAATCCCACTAACTACACACAGACCATTGTGTAAATAAATAAATACTATTTACATATACTTGAAACATATGTTTACAATAAATAATTTTTATTAATCTTTTAGACAATTTATTTATTTTTATGACAGGTCAAATATAAATTTATTTATTTAATCTTATGGTATTGTATATTAGTAGTAATACAGTATTTAACATATTCCATTCATGAAATCGTTTACCAGAAATTCTATAACAGTAACCAATTTTGGGATCCTGTCTGTCTGTCTATACGAGGGTGCGAATATACGATAGCAATACAAGAGATGACGTAAGTTTCGCGATGTCATATCTTGTTTACGTCACATATCGAACCAAGTACTAACCCAACTTAGAGACCCAAAAATGTGAAATGTTACAGCATTAAAAAAAAAAAAAGAAGATATTTTCACATAGACTACTGTACTATGTAAGTAATTTAAAATAAAATGCACCTTTTAACTTGTTACAGTCTAATATTAATAATAAATGTAAAATTAAATTGTGATAGAGTAAAATATTTTGTTCAACAGGAGAAAAGTTTTCCACATAAAAGTAAGAGCAGGTATGCACTCCAGCAAAAGTCACTAATCTCTAAATTCTTACACCACAGTCTAGCAGAATCAGAGTCACCTGTTGAAGCTCCTGCGCCTCCAGAACCAAAAACAGCTATGGTAAGTCTTAATATAAACCAGTGTTCTGTTTGTGTATAAATCAATAAACTACATTTTGAGAGTATCATCAACTCTTGACTTGACATTGTATTAAGTGACTAAACTATAACATTAAGACTAAAATTAATTGATACTTGGGATCTAGAAGCAAAATGCATGACAGTGAGAGGTTTATCGTGATTTCCTTAGGCCTAGCCAGGCCGATTTGTTAAAAAATTTTACAACCTATACTATCTCTTTCATCCCTTGACTGTGAGAGTCCAAAGAGTCTTCACATATAATTTAGTGACTCAAAGACCATGAAGACATGCTTTCGGATTTCTTTGCTCGGCCGCACAATTAACAGTTTTGGTCTAAGTGGAAGAAACCCAATTTCGTTAATTCATAAAAATTTGTTTTAATTTGTTGTTTATTTTGTAGTTTTAGAGTTAATAGATTTGTCCAAATTGATCTTGGATCTTAGAAAACAGTTCATGAGTAATTTAAAGTACACGATTTTGCTTTGATTAAAAAAAAAGTTAAATTCTGACTTTACCATTTAAAAAACATAAATACTGTGTTATAAATTCATAAAAATTAGTCCATGTAAAATTTTGGGGTTTTGATGTGAACAAGTAGGTGTGTATAAGACGATGTCAGTGTTCCACAATAAATATGTAATGACAGATAGTTGTACTTTGAAAATGTTCTAAATGTGTTCTTAGAGGCTTTCAATCATTGAGAACGTGATACTGATATTTTAGCAATATCAAATATTTTCAGAAATCTGTGATTAATATATAAAAATAGTAATATGTAATTACAACAATAATAGCTTAAATATAAAGTATTTCGCAGTCCTTTTTGCTTTCCTTGGATAAAGCGAATTTAAAAGGGATACTAAAGGACTATTAAAGGAAAGTATTTGCTTGAGAATCCATTATTTGATGACCTTGAATGATAAAATATAACCTTGTTATCAGATGTTGGACAAACCTCACAATTCAGTTGTATTTGGTAGCTCCTAGAGGTGTGAACAAGAACATGTGTTACTGTATTTATTTTATCAAGTTGCGATTCATCTGTTTTATTTACTGTTTGTTTGTGTCATTGTGTGTTTTATGAATAATAGTCTGAAAAAGCTGTCACTGGCTATTAAACGACCGAAATACGTTTTAGCTTAATAAAATAATACATTTAAAATCGTCAAGATGAACATTTATTTACTATATCAATTTATGTTATTGTCAATATAGACATGGCCACCTCTACCAGAACCACCTGTTGAAGAAGAATTACCTGATCCTGCTACCGACCACACTTTTAATCGTAATGTTGTTTGGACTTTTGAAGACATTCAGATGTTGCTAGGGACTGATATGCCAATATTTGGTGGTTCGACACATCCATGCATTAGTCTCAGGCTAAGGTAAACAATAAAATATGGCTTCTTTTACTCTCAAATTGTAAGATATGTTATGTTAATTCTTGAATTTAATTTTGTGAAGCTAACCTTTATGAACTAACCCTTTGTTCGGGCGTCATCTTGTAAGATATGTTATGTGCTTTAAGAGCATTTAATCAATTTTTTAAGTTACTTACCTAGTTGTAAGTCTGCGTTCTTACAACTCTACATTTAAATTTACCATTTTTAATCACCTGAAGGGCAGGATCGCAATCTCAAATCGTAATTACAGTTACCAGCATAGCATGGCACAGGTTGACACAAATTATCTAGCCAGACATTCTTAGTAAAACAGAAATCTCCTTTTTTATTTTATCAAGAAACAGAGACATTATTATTTAAATAAAAATATCATTAACATTTATCATTTAACTATATGAAATACTAGAATTATTAACATGTGCAAATTATTGTTACTATTAATGTTCAAAAATCAAAGTTCTTATTTATGTTCCAATTAAACCAATGATGTTACATTTTTTCACTTTACTCACGAGTTACAACGTCCATATACTTTAAGTTGTTCTAAACTTCATAACTAACAGAGATTTTCCATCTTAGACTGAAAGCGAGTCTGTCCAGCCATTTTTTGATACGACTGCTCCGTGTATAATCCTGACAAAGACTGACTAAAGACGGAAGACGCTTCCTTCTTCCTTGTTCTAGAGAGACGCTTTCGAAAAGCATCATGGGATATTTTTCCGTTTTCATGGACTGAAAAAGGCTTCGGCTTTCGAATTGCTTTTCGCTTGACGTTGCATCTCTTGCTTGGCAAAGCTAATGCTCGCTGACTCATGGGAAGTTTATTCTAGGTTTCCTTTTCCTTTATATTTGCCTGGTGATTTTATCGGCGCGCACATTTCAAAATCAAACTTTCAATTACACATTATATAGGAAACATTTAGATTCTGTTTAACAGCACTTTACACTTTTCCATTTATATATAATATTTATTCTAAATATTATTACTCTATTAACACTACTTGTACATTACTTAAGTTTAGTATTTATTATTTATTATTATTTTGGTTGGAAGATGTCCCATGCTTACAAAATTATCTATCTATAACCCATAGTTTAGTTTTAATTACTTTATTCTGCTCGTACACTTTAACACATTGTATCATTTTTATTGTTTCTTGCCCACATTAATACTTAAACTTATGAAAATATTGTAGTATTTTAAAAGTTTTGCTGCCTGTAGAATAAACGGCAAACAAAGGATTTTGTTTTCGTTGAGTATAACATGTTGCTACATGGTATTTCAGGTTGGTTTTTGGAATTGTTGTGCCTATTTTTTTTTTAATTCTCTGAAAAAAAATAAAAAATTCATAGGTGATATTTTATATTGTTTTAATTAAAAATTCAAGGGACCTAAGGAAAAATTGAATTAAAAACTAATTTGAATTAGCCTGGTTCAATTGTGTATCTAAAGAATTAAATGGATGTATATTTAAAATTTTATTTTTATAGCTTTATAGTCTTTAACACATTAAAAAAGTATATCTTCGCTGCCTATTTTTTATATGTTTTATTTACTTGTCTAAAAAACTGTAAATATATGGTGAAAATATATTAGACAAACTAACTATCTCTCTCACCAATTTTCAATACTGACCTAAAACTAATTGTCACCAAAAAATGTCAATTTGGTAGTTGTCAATCAAAAAGTCAAAATAAACCATGGATTCTGTCTTATAAGGGCCTAAACCTGCTTCACTATACGTCATCACTGTATATAGTTTTGTTAAAATCAAGCTTTTATCACAGCAGTCTAGGTTTAATTTGGTTTTTTATTGATAATGTTGTGTTCGATTTCTTAGAGTTCTTTGATCCTGTAAGTTTTGAGTTTTGTCAAAATTGTGAGTACTGATTATGAGAAAATCAATTTTGTTTTACTATCCATAAGAAAGCTATGTAGCATGACACGTACCTATGTGTATAGAGAAAGTTTTGGGATGAATAAAATAATCGATGTCAAGTTTTATTGCGGATTATCCATTTTGATGTGCTCTGAATGCAAAAAGAGTTTTTTTTTTTTTTTGATGTCTGTTTGATGTTTGGCCATATCTCAGGAATTTTTTGGTTACAAAACTTTTGGGTAGCTGTGATAAAAAAACAACAAAATTACGATTTTCTCAAATTGCCTCTACAATTTTGATCAGATTTGAGCGATATTTTTCATTTATTTGATTTGGATTGGATAGGTCAAGCTCTCTAATATATTTTTTTTATTTATTAATTGTTTGAAGTTTCAGTTGTATTGACTTCTAGTATTTAAACATTTTTCTCTTGTTAGTTAAGGTTTAGAACATAACTAGCACTAATCATTTCTTCTTTTTTTTTTTTTTTCAGAGATATGACCAAACCTATAAGTGTTTTAACAGGCATTGATTACTGGCTAGATAACCTCATGTGTAATGTTCCTGAAGTGGTTATGTGTTACCATTTAGATGGTATAGTACAACGCTATGAACTTGTCAAGACAGAAGACTTGCCACATATGTGTGATTCAAAGTTTTCACCTAAAATTATCCGAGATGTAGCCCAAAATATTTTATCATTCCTTAAGTCTAATGCTACTAAAGCAGGACATACCTATTGGTTGTTTAAAGGTAGGTTTATCTATAAATAATCTAAACATATTGATTGAATTGAGTACATTCTTCAGCCATTCCTAAATTGTCTTAACTTCTACTGCGTTAACTCCATTTTCAAAAGTTGATATATATATATATATATTGTTTTGTCCCATAAAGGAGTCTTGTATAAAGAGTGTGACAGAAGAATGTACTTAAATTAATTTTGCATGTCCTAGAAGAACTAAAAATTATCATGATATATTAGATTAGAATTTTATTGTTCTGTGGTATAGAATAGTAGAATATATACCCCACTATATATATAGTGGGGTATATAAAATCATAAGTAATAAAATCAAATAAGTATTAAATCAATAACAAGACAAATAACATACTATGAAAGTAACAAATAAATAATTAATTCAATACCCTAACCTAACCTAAAACCAATAATTAACATAACTATAAACATAGATACGAAAACTTTCACAATAATAAACAAAATGTGCAACAACAAATTCTCGACCAAATAAGTTAAAATACATTCCAAATATCTACTGTATTTGTAAACTCCAACATTAGTAAAACTCAACTCATAAGTTACAAAATATAGAGCGAAATCAAAGGACTTATTTACAAATTACAGTGTGGTTCCAAGAAACTCTTCAATCAAAGAAAAAGCACTGGCCCTGAGCAGCATTTTAAATTTATTTCAGAACATACTGACCTTCGATATTTCTCATTAGGGAGTTTTTTAATAAAACTGACACTAGCCTCAGAGGGAGCTTTTTACTTAAAACTAATCTGTGCTTTTGTCCTAAAAAATCATATTTTTTTTTCGTATGTTATATGTATATACATCACTATTACTAATCGTTAGGTTCTTAAATTTCTTATATACTATTTACTTCGAGGATGTACACACATGTAAAGGTTAGGATGTGAGAGGTTTATATGTATATCTACAAGAATCACGATGGGCCAAACAAGCTGTGATTCTATGCTTGCTTTGGCAAACGAAAGGTTCTCTGGGTCATCCTAACCATCCACCTTATAGAGCAATTTGTAAGATAGTTAAGATGAAAATCGGCCAAAATATGCTACTTTCAAAATTAATTCTTTACAATACTGTGACAATGTTTGTAATAGAAAGATCACTGAATTGAGTTTTCTGCACAGTTCATTAGTGTTATCCATGACATTTCATAGATGATAACACTATTTCATTAGTGTCATCCATGATAGTGTTATCCATAGATTTAGTTTATAAGCAAGACCCTCCGATGATGATAACCATGTTATCGAAATGTACATCAGGGCATTAAGTGGAAATAATTAATAAAGAACAATTAATCAGATAATTGTGTTTTATTAAGTTTCTAGTGATTGTGGTTAGGGGCAAATTCGAATTATTATTGTGAATTTCACCACAGTGCTCAACAAGATTGTAACCATGATATTAGTGTTATCCAAGTGCTTCATCGTTAACCCTTCAACGCGGTGAACCGTCTATAGACGCGGCCAAACTTTAACCTTCTGGCGCGGCCGCCCATCTAAAGACGCTAAATGTTGCTGCGGTACATGCTGTATTCTAGCATCTAAATAAAGAACTTTTATGAACTGAGGGTATACCCAGTACATTGCCAAGAGAAATGCCATCTGTTGAGTTATTGATTTTTATTTCTAGACCACCGTGACCTTCAGAAAAGGAAACAACAAGTGGCTATATACAAACAGCTGATTTACTCAGTCTGTGTAGCGGGTTCGTGGAGGGCTCTCGTGTGTTATAGGTTATTATAACCTCATTTATTTATAAGTGT
Source organism: Aphrophora alni (assembly GCA_963513935.1). NCBI lineage: Eukaryota > Metazoa > Arthropoda > Insecta > Hemiptera > Aphrophoridae > Aphrophora > Aphrophora alni. The sequence goes on from OY740768.1 coordinate 147,229,205, forward strand.
AATATTTTTAACAGTTCGACAGTAGATCGTGTGATTAGTTCTAGTGTATATTGTGTTTTAGTGATAATGTGGGAACCGCAAAATGATAATATTCGCGAGTTGTTGGTGGCAGAATGGAGTTTGGAAGAAGAAAGTGGGAATGATTTGGATTACGCCCAAATGGAGTTCCATTGTGATTCAAATATTGAAGGTAATCGTGATAGTGGTGATGAAGTTGTAAATATATGCAATGTGGCTAATGATACCGCAATAATCTTAGATAATGAGGAAGTTACAGTCCCGCCAGACAATCCACAAGGGTTGTACCGCACCAGAGGGTCTAGCGCTCGGAACGGCTTACCGCGTTGAAGGGTTAACCATGATAAAGAGCTTCAATCCACGCTCTAGATGAAAATTCATACATTTAGTTTTATTAACGTTTATTCAATGATTACGATAATTGAACTATTGGCATGGACAATGAGTTTAAATAAAAACCCAACCTCTTGTAGTTGATGGCTTTTGAGTTGTGCATCCGCATACTGGATAGGTTATTAACTCTCAAATGATCATTCAGACTGTTTATATAGAGAACAAACAGCATAGGTCTCAAAATTGATCCTTATGGGACTCCAGATTTAAGGCTAATATGATCAGATAAAACTTCTGAGTTCTGAATGGCTGATAAATAATTACATTTTGAAATGGTTGAGTTACTCACAGGTTCAGATTTGCATAGACAGCAAAAGTGAGTACAGGCTTAGTTGGATTTCATATAGCCTTGTTAAAGATACTTCTCTATCAGGTCTTACTTGACTAATTCTGGTTTTTTTTGTTTTGACCCTGATAGTATTGGAGAATCACTTTAGTCAGTGGTTTGACAATCTTGAGAGCCTTAGCTGGATCTACACATTTTTTCATTAAATTTTGTGTGACCGTCTCCACTTCTTTTGACCAGCTGGAAGCTCCGGCTGGCTGGAGACCGCGTACACTTTAGCCGAATCTTGTCAGGATGTGCCAAGGAATCGGGTTAGGATGCTAATGAACGCACGCAACGCAAGTTAAATTAAATGTTATATTTTATTTTAGCGCCGAATTAAAAGATTACAGAATTATTATAATTTATAAAAAAGACATAACGCCTAGATAAAGCCTTAATAGTGGCCGAAAAACATACAGTTTAATTTAGCTAGCAAAAATGGACTGACCTCGTCCCGTAGCGGTCTTCCTTCTCGCGTCTCTTAGAATTATAATTGGTGCAAAAACATTGCACAACTTTCTCATTCGCACATCCCCAAACCAAGTAAAAATGAATTTTAGTTCAGTAATTGTCAGTCAAGAAGTGAGTATGAATCATGGACGTTGTCTTTGAGAAAAAAAGAAATTAAATAAGGGCGTAAACCTACTTTGCTTGCGCCATCCTTGTCCTAAATTGTATTTGATTAAAATCTAACTCTTAATAGATTAAGGTTTATTTTTGTTTTTCTATAATTATTCCTGAACTGTATTATTTTTTAATGAAAAAACAATAAAATATTTAGTAAATTCTACAATTTAATTGAGTCTTGCCGACCATGGTTTCGCCAGCAACAGCATTTACAAGGCAGCTTAACAAAGACTAAGGAAGATATTAAAACTAACATATAATATTATAAAAAGAAGAACAGTTACTTAGCTAAGGGGGGAGGGAGTAGAAAGGCGCGGGAAACATGTTGTCATAAGGAAGACAATGGTTTTAACAAAGGTGAGTTTGACAAAAATTCTACCTGATCTTTGAGTACCAGTCTTTTCAAAATATTATCCTAATCTCTAACATTTCTAAATGAATTTAATTTCCTACTTTTTGCATTTACATGGAGAATCTCAAACTTAACATTATAAAAAAAATCAAGACACTAAATGAGTTTTTAAATGATTGGAAAAACGTAGTTTTACATGTAGGTTAAGTGAACACGAAAGAAGTTGGCGGTTTGGTCATAATGACTCTAGATTTTCCAATCATTTAAAAACTCATTTAGTGTCCGATTTTTTAAAATAATGTTAAGTTTGAGATTTTCCATGTAAATTCAAAAAGTAGGAAATTAAATTCATTAGAAATGTTAGAGATTAGTAGAATATTTTGTAAAGACTCCCAAACTGGTACTCAATGATCATGTAGAATTTTTGTCAAACTCACCTTTGTTAAAACCATTTTCTTCCTTATGACCACATGTTTCCCGCACCCTTCTACTCCCTCAGCCTTAGCTAAGTAACTGTTGTTCTTTTTGTAATATTATATGTTAGTTTTAATATCTTCCTTAGTATTTGTTAAGCTGCCTTGTAAATGCTGTTGCTGGCGAAACCATGGTTGGCAAAACTCAATTTAATTGTAGAATTTACTAAATATTGTGTTGTTTTTCATTAAAATGGAGTTCTACCAAGTACCTTCGGTCAATAGTGTAAATCTTATTATTTTTTTATTTGTGATTTTACATATGTGTTTGAGTCATTAATCTTCTCATTTTAATAAAATTTGAATGAAATCAGTAGAGCCAATTTTGAGAAATTACATCTTTTATAAGAGCCTCAAGCTATTTTACCGATTTCTCATGAACTGGTAATTTTTAGAGAGATTAATGTATTATTTGAGTCCTTAGAAGCTTGAGCAAAATTTGATCAAAATATTTAAAGCTGATTTAGAGAAAAATCTTAATTTTATGTCATTTTCTTATGGCAGCTACTGTACCAACAAATTTTTATTTAGCAAAACATTTTGAAAAACTGTCATGAGATGTGGCTAAAATATGCCCACATATCAAATTAGATTAAAATCGATCCTTGCAGTTGTGGAGTAGAGCATTGCACATGTGACAGATGTCAAACAGACATTCTAAAAATTCCTTTTTTTGGACTCACGAGACCTCAATATTTATTGCGAAGAACTGGATATTGATTTTTTTTTTGACCCATCACAAAACTTTCTCTAAAGGTATATGTGAGAAAGTAAAAACTAAAACTATTACACTTGTTTATTTATCCATCTAAAGAATGTATTAAATCTTTTAATCATTGTTTTCAGGTAAAAATGAAGATGTTGTAAAGCTTTATGACTTGACTTGTTTATGTTCCGAAAGCTTAGTGGATAAAGGCCAAAATCCATTTACAGTGCCTGTAGCTATGCTATTGTACAGAGTCGCTCGCAATATGAAACATTCAGCAAACAATACAACTACATTACAACCTGGTACCATCCGTGTTCTTCTCAAAAACTGTTTGAATTTATTACCAAAAGAGAAGTATCCACAGGTGTGTAGAGTTGTTCTTTAGGCATATATAATTGTATTATACTAGTATAGTAACTATCCGGCCAGGGTTGTGGTATAAGTAATATTAATTTTGATACACAAGTTATGTATATAACACAGTTAATTTACAATATATATTTTTTTTTTATCGTAAGATCTTATGATATATATCCACAATACAAGTTTTCTGCAGTTTTTATATCTTGAGTAATTGAAGACATGCTTGCCTTTTGAATTAATTGCTTTATTGAAAGAAAGATCATTATAAATTCGTCAGCGATGCTTAATTTTTTTCACGTCTACAAGAAAATTGTGGCACTTTTATTTTACAGTAGTCAGTTATCAGAATATGCTATTTAACGTAATTGGTTGTTTTTCCCATTCAGTTTTTATTAGTGCTTTCCAATTTCTGATTTATTTTAATTTATGATCAGTTGTGTAATTTTATAACTATTTGTTAAAATATGAGTGACAGATGCATGAAATATATTGTCCGATATGTGTATTTTTTGTTACATTTATGTTAGCTTTGTATGGATAGGAGACACAGTCTTACCTTGAAAAGTGGTACTTAGTATTACTTAATAGTACACAAAACACTTAAACGTTCTGAAATATTTTGTAAACACTGTTCACTTTCTCAATCGGTAGAGAGTATAAAAATAAGAATAAAAACCATAGACTGGTTGCAGAGGATGGATCTGTATTGAGTGTTGAATGTTTTATTCATATTTTTGTTATTATTCATTTTATAATTAAATAAATTTTAAGTAATACTCTTAGGAGAGGGAAAAGATAAAGGATTATTTATCTAAGATTAAGGTTTAGGGGATCTCTAGATTTTGTGACTCATTGATGGTACAGTTCCCATCTTCTTAGTTCTTAGAAGTTATATTCTGAAAGGATTGATATTATACATTTTGTCATGAAGCGGTCACGAAAAGTGGTAGTGTTGTGGGTTGCTACATGTTGTGCAGTTGTTTTCTCTATATCTATGATTTTTACATCATGTCTGTGACCATTCATCCTGAAATGTTCTATAGAGCTTCATATTGTAGCCATTCTGAAAGTAATTTATTTTATTTTGCTGTTAGATTGTCCATTAGCGGTTGATAAGTATTGTTGTCTGATAGGTGATAGGTGTTTATTAGCTTCATTTATGTAGTCTGCTTTGTTCATGTCCACTACTGGTTGATAGTTTGTCTGCAGATAGGATTGTGATGTATTTATTAATTTTCAGGGAATGTATTGCTGCTTTTTCAGATTTAATAAAGTTAGGTTTTGTTTTTAAGCTATTTAAAAATAAGTGGTTAACTTTTGCATTATAAAAATATAGTTATATTGGTTGATCTGGAGGTACTGGTGGAGGATCGCAGTTAGATAGTGGTTTGAATTTTAAGAGGTAATGATCTCAATTTGCTTCTTCTAGAAAAGGCGGTGATTGTGAAAAAATTGCTCAATTCTTAGTTGTCTGGCAAAAGTGATGCGACAAATATACCCTTATTTAAATATATAAATATTTTTTTCATAAACAGCAATAATGGTTCATTTTCACTTTTTGATTGGCAACTATTGAAATGACATTTAGCTTTGGTTTGTTTTTATATTGTTTTGGGAATGGGTGAATGGGAATGTTTTGTGATTTTTTGTCACGTTTAGTTTATTTAAAGAATATGTAATAAATAAATATTATTATCTGAGATATATATATATATATATATATTTGTGAAAATTATACATAGATCGGAAAGTATTTGTATGTTTGCTCATTTTTTATTCAACATATAAATTGTTTATAAATCATTTATTTATTAAGGTTGTTTACTCTGTTAGATAGTTACTTCGGCAAACTACATGTTATCAGATCTCTATGTACCAGTGAACACTGATCCATCATGCCCTTGCCTTGATGATGAACCACTCTGTTCGGAATCTCAGGAAGAGGAAGAAGAAGAAGAAGAACTAGAGGAGCAATTTTCAAATGCTATTAAGACGCTTTGTATATCCGATTTCCAACCAAAACTCAGTAAGTAATTGAAATTGTTAAAATGACTAAAATGTAATGTACACATGGAGAGTTATGCTTACCTATAGTGCTAAGAGCTAACACTATTAGGCTGGCTGTGATCTGACAATCACTCAACACTGCAGATTTAACTACGGGGAAAATCAATGCAGATTTCATAACTTATGGATGCATCATCGCTCTGTTCTTTTCTTCTTCTAATTTCCAATACGTAACTTAAAGAGTTTATATAATATAACCTAAAGGGTATGTCACAGTTTCACGAAGAAGACTTTTTGAAGTTCAAGCTAAGTCATCGGAAAGTAAGGAAATTATAAACAAGTGAATTCCATTCATAAATTTTCATAAATTTTCACCATTCCATCACTTTCCAATTTCACCATAGGTTTGATGACAAATCTGCCGAAAAATTTCCACGTGTATAACATTTCTTACATTTAAAAATTGAATTGTAGACAGTATTTTTCAATTGGTGGGATCTTGAATAGAGTTAAAGATTTTATGTGATCAATATAAACTGAAAACCCACTTTGGTTTAACTGTAATGGCGTCTGTAAAAAGCTGGTAAACTAGGAAGAGTAAAACTGCTTATTTGGAGGGGCAATACAATAAAACTGTTTTATTTTCTGACGAGCCTAGTAATTCTTTTTTTTAAATATATTCTATTCGCTTTGCTTCTATAGGTGCCTTGTATTGCTTTATAATTAAATACAAGTATAATCTCCACTCAATTGAGTTGGTAACTTGTCCCTAGATAGTCGTATAATTCTTATTTTAAAATTGTTTATCTAACATCGTTTATGTTAGTAATTTAACCATAGCAGACTGTAATATTTTATCTTTGAAAAAAATAATACTTTTTCGCTATGTTAGTATTGATGACATTTTTACTTTCCCACTTATTATAGAAAAAGTTATGTGATGAGTCAAAAAAATGAATGTTGAGTTTTTTACAGATGTATCCATTTTTGATGTCCGCTAAGTCCTAAAACCAAAATCTCACATCCAGCATCGTTAAAAATAACTAAACCTACTGAGGAAATGGTGGTGAAAATGGCATACAAATATTTTACGGTGTTTAGGTTAATATTACACATCTGCGGGCTGCACAGCTTCCGAAGTACTTTACAGATTTACTCTTAAACGTAGAACAGAAAAATAACACATATTTTGTTGTTGTGAAATTGTAAAACTTTGAATAGCGTAAACTAAGATAAGTATTTTAAAATTGAAAATTCATATTATAAATGAAGAGATATATTTTAATTATAAATGTATCATCAATTAAATGTGATTGAATATTTATTCAAATATACAAAATGTAATAGGAAATAATAGAAATAAATTCATTAGCTATATATATTCATTAGAAATAACACAATATGTGATAATTATTACTATTCATGAATAGTCTATTATTAAAGTGAAATTGTTTAATGTCCTAACCAGCAATTGAAAGGAAGGGAAGTAAGTGAGAACACAACTACATAGGGAATTCCATAGCGTATAGAAAATTAGCTTATTTGAGTGAAAAGGTTTTACTTTAACATAAAGAATCATAGAAAAAACATAAATTTGTGGTATAGATTTTTTTTGTAACATTTTATGAAACATAACTCATTATTTTTTGTACGAACTTGTTTCAGTTAGTCAAACTTGTTTATAAAATGGAAAAAAAAAAAATAATAAAAAAAAAAAATCACATCAGTCTGTTTGTCTGTCATATGTATAGTGTTCTACAACCCAAAATCTCATGATATCTTGGCATATTATAATTTTGTCAAAATCGGCTCTAATGATTTTGATTAATTTTGCTTAAGTAAAGCCTTAAGGATTCAAACAAAATGTATTCATCACTTTCTATCCACTTAATCCATGGTTTATCGTTAAAGTATACCTCTGTTAGAAGTATACAATCAATATAAAATGTTATTTTTCATTCTATGCATTTTATTCTGTTTTAGGTTCAAAGTATACACCACCACCTCCAATGGTAGGGAACTTGGAGGAAAGATGTAGACAAGCCTTAGAACATGTTACAGCAGGGCTTCAGTGTTTACAATATTTTGAAAGTCATACTTTCTCTACAGAAAGTTCTCGTCAAGTGAGTTGGATAAACTGTATAGTTTCTAAACACAGACAATTTGGAATTCATTCAAGCAGATTTAAAATTTAGCACAATATAGATTTCTTATTAATAATTTTAAATATTATTGTTAGAGGGCAGTATAAGTTCTATTATATATAACGAACATATGTCTGATGATGGGATGCCACCCCGAAACATGTCAATGAATTAACAAGAGGAGTTGATAATACATCACTGAGGAATATTTTATATATTTTTGTTTTATATTACTTTTACTGTTTATATTTAAAATTAGCTAATCACTGTTTTGTCTTTATATATATGAGTAACATTTACGAGGATCGAGCGGTAAATAGAACGTTTCAATCATATACGAAATTAAGAGAGGAGTTAATTAAAAAAAAACATTATACAAGACCTACAGAACGCTATAGTCTCCATATAAATTTAAAACACTTATTTATGGTGTGATATTATTTTTTTCTGTACACTCTTGGCATCAACTCTTTCAATCGTTCAGTGACAACTTGTTTCAGGTCGTCATCATCTTCAAAGTGCTTGCCTCTAAAAAATATTTCAATTTAGGGAATACATTGAAATCACTAGACACTAGTCAGGGGTAAATGGAGGTTGCTGAAAAACATCCCAGGCAAAATGTTGAAGCAAAGCTTAAGTTTTTAAAGCTGATTGTGGAAGAGCATTATCGTGACCGAAGATGGAAACAGTGAAGTATCTAACAATATGCCTCAGAGTTTATTGTCTGTCTTCTTAGCATGAAATCCATCTATAGTGTTGGAAACTAAAATTAAATCTGTAACCTATAAACGGGACTCAGGGGGCCTGTGCAGTCAAAATTAAGACTAACTATAAACATGATCAGAAAAAAACCACCAGACCCAGAAGTGAATTATACAAAGAACGCCAAAGAAGTTGTTTTCCAACTATTTTTGAATGACTTTTTGTGTATATTTATTTACATATGTTTTGTTTTTATTATAATCTCTGGTTAATGTTACCAAATATTTGGACAATGGAACATTCATCATAAGATACTATTGTTTAAAAGCTGCATTTCTAATAATAGTTGTGGAAATTGAATAGTTTTTCAGTTTGCTATATTATTGTTTGTAATGTAGTAAAAATTATTTGATAACAAAGTTTAGCACAATATCTGAATTTACTTATAATTTGAAACCTACCTTAATCATTTATTTATGTAGATATTTTAATGTTTCAGGATAACAAAAAGAAGACAGATGAAACAAATTCAAATGAACAACAAGAGAAGCCTAAAATGGCTCGCCCTTTTCAAGCCATACCTATGCCATATGCTCCACTCGGTGACCCTAATTCACATTCAGAACCAGAACTGAAAGAAAAAATGAATAAAAAGAAGAATAGAAAAAAAAGAAATGATCAAAAATCAAACAACAACAAGAAAAACAATCAGAATACAGAATCTCGAGAAGGGGAATTACAGAATGATCAGTTTCCTTCACATTGCTGGTAAGGATAAGTATAAATTATGATTTAAGATATCATAATTGAAAATAAAGTATATAATAAATATATAATAATTAACAATTCTTTTATGATGGCTGACACGTTTTTCAATAATTTTTTTTCTTTCTAACTATGCTCAATATGATGAAAAAGAAAAACATTTATTATAATATGTAATATTTCTTAATTAGAGTATAAAAACTATTAGAATATAAGTTATACTAACATATCAATTGAAAATTCAGGACATAAATTAATATAGTGTAGTAAAAATGTAATTTTACATGTACAGAATATTCCAAAAATTAACAAAATGTGACTTGTTAGTATAATTAATATTTTAATAATTTGTGTACTGTAATTAAGAAAAATCTAGGCTTACTTTTTGCTTTTTAGAACATCCTGTACTAAATACATAATTTTCAATACATTTTGACCTACTTTACATCACAATAACCAAATATTAAATCATTATTCATTCAGGCCTTCAGAGAACGTTTAATATTATATTTACAAAATTGTGAATTTTAAAACACTTTTACTCTGTTATTAAAGGTAAATTTTAAAATCTTGTTAAGTATCTTAAATTGACCTATTATAATATGTTAAAATAATAATAGCTTTACATTTTAAATGTTGAAAAATACTACATTTTATTAATCTTTAGAACACTCTGTATAATGTACCATTCTGTAGATAGCTCAGGTTAAGAGCTTTAAAATGAGAGGTCGAACATTTTTCTATCTAAAGGAGTTCTTGAAATATTAAGCTCTTTCCATATTTTTACACATACTGTATATTATATTATATGAAAAATTATGTGATGGATGGAAAAGTTGATGTTGACGAGTTAAAAAAGTAATTTTTGGAATGATGTGTGTCTGTCGTCTGCCATATGTGCATTGCTCTATAGTCCAAATGTATGTGCAGATTTTAATCAATTTTGATAAGTGGGGATATTTTGGTCATATCTTGCAGTTTTTTTTCTTTTTTTTTTTTCATTTTTTTTACAACTCTAAATTTGGGGGTAGCTGTAATAAAAAACAAAACAAATAAGTTACTTTTATTATTATATTGAATGCAAGGTGATACTGTATTTCATTTAAACCTTGTAATGGTTTGATAAATACTTGTGTTCACCATGATATGTTTGATTGTGAAAGAACAAAAATAAATAAATATTTTAACGTAAAGCTTTACAAATAAAAGTTATTTTACCAAAAACCAAGTTGGGGATCATTTTGTAATGTAAACTGTGTTGGTTGAATGTAAATGGGCGTCATTTTGTAATGGTTAAGCGTTACAAATAAAAGTTATTTTCTAATTTAGTATTATTAGTTACTGGGCTCTCTCCTTCATTTCTTTCCTTCTCAGCCTCAAAATTGTCCAACGTGTTTAGCTGAAAAGGTGTTCTTTGTTAATCTTTTAAAAACTCATCTTAAGATTTTTGAATACAAAAAACTTTATTCAACGTAAAAAAAAGTCAATTCTATCAATTTTAAACTATTTACAATATTATAAACAAAGTCTTAATCCAAAGTTTTATACATCTTAGAGCTATCAATTTTTTATTGTCATGCTTGATTACCAATGACCACAGTACATAAATCTACTTACAGTTTCACTTCATCAACACCTTTAATTATTTTAATTATCACCTTCATAGATACATCAAAACACCTCCATTCCATTATAAATCGTTCTGCACTTATTTCTTCTTTTAATTTTTTAAAATACAACCTCGCCTTCAGGGCAACAGTCTCATACGACCAATACTATCGCCTTCATCATGCAGAGAGACTATATATTCCGTTGAGTTGCTTTTTCAGTTTCGGTTTATTGCAACTCCCGCTCTCTCCTATCGTTTCAATTTCTATATCCCTAGCCAATCATATTTAAGGGATCGAAATCATGTATTTTTATGGTTTATCACGCTATACTGAGTCTTTGTTTTACATGAAACAATCTTCCCGCTTACAATTCATTAATTTAATTTTACTTTTTCTTTTTGTTATTATAAACACCTTTCTCCTTTTACCATTTTTTAAAAATTCTAAGGTTATTATTTTTTAGACAATTGTTTCTTTATTTCCTAGATTAACCATTTATACTACATTTATTTACAATTACCAACTACAGATTTATTATTGGTTGGAGATGTCCTATGCTTACAATATCTAATCTTATCTATGCAACTACTACAATAATTAAATTTCTTAGAAGTAAATTAACTAATTTAATATCGATTCAGTATAATTAAAATTAGTATGAAGCATAGCTACTTGGTTTAATGTTTCAGGGACTCTGACACTTCACCGAAAGCTCTTTTGTGTAAACAACGAGCAGTTCCTTTGCCGACTTGGCAACAGCCGGAAAAAATGGATAGTGCAGCCTGGCATGCACATTTAAAGACACTTCTGTATGAGAAAGCTTGCCTTGTATACACTACATTAGCTGAAAGAGAATATAGCATTAAAAAGTGAGTAACAAATGTGGAAGAATATTTTTATTGGTTTTAAAGCTTTATATTTAATTTAATTCACAATATTGAGTTTTGACTCTCACTGAATACAAAATAGCCTATTCATTATTGTGTTATACTGTATATATGTTGTCTGTTATGGCAAATCAATACGGTGGAACTTGTATAGTTTGAACTTTTTAAATTCGAATTTCTGGTTAATTTGAATTTTCCATTCAGTCCCTTGAATTTTCTAGATTAAACTAAAGTTTAAAAATCTCATTTAATTTGAACATATTCCTGGATAGTTCGAAGAAAACTTTACACTGAGAAGATGGTTGCCTGGCTGTATGCATTGACCTCGGGAATTCCCAGAACTGGTGAGGTGATGTGAGAAGTGCCCACTCAACCCTCTACTTTAATCACTAAATCATTTAACTATGAAATGAGAAGTTTATGACTTAACAGGATCTGTTTTGTTTTGAGCTACTCTGAATTGTCTTGTTGTAAACCTGTCAGTCAAAATCAGTTCTTACTGTATAACGTTTGTAGGCATACCTTAGTTTTAGTATTCATTTATACAAAGCAGTAGTGAATTTATTACAGTATGTTTCATCCCTGTTAATGAAATGAAGGCAGAAGCGTGAAACACTTTATAGCGGCATTGTCAGTGTTAAATTCTTGTCTCACGATGTCCTTATTAAAACCCTGAGTGGAGTGCAAAACTTTTACTTTATTGAAAAAATTGGCTTTGAAATAGAAAAAGACTTAAAGAAAAAAGTTCAAATTGTAAAAGATCTAGGAATTTCACCAAATACATGAGCAACTCTCATCTTTAAAATAAGGACAAGATTTTGAAAGTGAGAGTGGGAAGGATCGAAAGAGATTGCGAGCCCTGGATCATCCTAACATTGACGAATAGGTACCTTGAGTGGTTTAAGGAAACACAGGACAAAAAATTCCTGTAAATAGATCCATGGTTAGAGATAAAGCGAAGAATTCGCTATAGGCTTAAACAAGGATAACTTTAAGGCCAGTAGGCATTGATTGGATGCTTTTAAAGAGAGGAATGGATTTTTTTTTTAAAAACAGTTTCTGGTGAAAGTATAAGTGTTGACAAGTATAAGAAAATTTAATGTTACTGAAAAAGGTTTGGTTTTTAATTGAGCTCATAATAAGACTAGAATAATTGGAGAGGGAACATTTGAGTAGAGAAAAACATTTCTAGAGCGAGTATCAGTTTTAGTCAGGGCTAACATGAACGGTTTGGAAGAACTGCCTTTGTTCATTATTGGCAAATTGGGATATCCGCAATGCTTCAAAAACGTCAAAACCAAGGCTATTAAATACAATAACAAAAAGTCATGGATGACTAAGTGCTAGTTTTTATTAATAGCTGTACAGTCCATAACACAATTCCTTTAATGGAAAATGTAAAAGTGAGTTTTTCCTTCTCAACATTACTTATTTGGTTCAACCTATGGTTCAAGGGATCATCAAGAATTAAAAATATTTTTACAAAAGTCTTGTTTAGGTTCTTATCTTAATAGGAACAATTTCGTAAAAATCAACACAATGGAGGTTGCAAGAATGTGCGTGCCACTTTGTGTAGGTCCGAAAATGTTTAGTTTCCTGTCTATCAGACATTTAAAAAATGTTATAATTTTGGAAATAGATTAGATATTGAGTTCAGATTTGATACACATATTTTATATATTAATTTAGATATTTTATGGATAGGAGACACAGGCTCACTTTGGAAATTGATCTTTGGTATTACCTAGTAGTAGATAAATAGGATAACACACACACACATACACACACACATAAAAAAGACAAAAGTTTTGAAATATTTTGTAAACACTGTTCACTTTCTCAATCAGTAAAGAGTATAAAAAGAAGACCCTTCTTCCTTTGACCTACAGAAAATAAATAAAATTCTATTTTATTTGTCATTAAAAAAGGAAAATATTTTGTCCCTTGTAAAATTTTTGCTAAGTTAACAGTTTTTGAGATATTTTACATTCAATATTTTAAACAGCCATCATTTTGAAAATATAACAATTAAAGTTTTTGTTTTTTATGTACTGTAAAATGTGTTATAAAAAATTTTTGTTTTCAAATCTGAACTCAATATTTTATTCATTTTCGTAGTTATATAAAAAAAATAAATAAAATGGTGGATAGATGGGAAATTAAATGTTTTAGGGCTTATGTTTATTTGAAACTCTTTCTTCATTTTTATTACCAGTATAATATACATCTAGAAAGTTTTCTTTTTCTTCATGAATCAACTTATATAATATGTGCTTCAAACAGGAACCATTAAGCTTAGGTTAAAAGTTTTTAGCATAAAAGATTAATTCAAACTAATTATCTTGTGATATTTATTTAATAAATTAAACTTGGTATAAAACGGAATTAATCAAAACGTAGTGAATTTTACAATTTAGCAACAACTAGTTGGACAATATGAAGAATATTGAACTCGTACAAATTTTCGAATCTAGTTTGTCACAGAACTATACAAATGTCACCGATATAACTCAAAATGCATGTTTATTCAGTTCATGACCCAAAATAATTGATAACAAATAATAATTCATCTATACAGGCCACCACGAGTCAAGTCCATTGGAGGAGGAGCTAGTAGACAGCCTGTCCTTGAAAAAAGAAATAGGGACATTGCGGGTTTGTCAACTCGTTTCCCCACTGTGACGGTGCTTGGTTCTGCAGTATAAGGTGTCCGTATAAGGTGCTCAGAAAAATCATAGATATTGAATTTAATTTTCCATCACAGTTGCAAGAAGTATAATTTAAGGAACAATTAAGAGAAAAAAAAAAAAAAAAAAAAAAATCTGTAGCCGCTTTCCTTCTTTGTAAACAAATCATCAGAAATTTTTCAATGGTCACAATATTTTTGCAACTAAATAAATTAATGCAATAGAAATCTTTCCCCTTAAATTAAATATTTCAATTAAAAACTAATATTTATTTTTGACTGGGTTATTACTATTACATTGGTGAAATATTTACCGTTGAAGCAAAACATATTTTTAAAATAAATATGTCAGTACTGTGCTGACGTAATGTTAAAGTATCAGTTAGGCTAAACATATTGAAACAAAAACTATTGTTCAACTCATTAAAAACTACGCAAACATTATAAAACTACTTATTTACACAACTCTATTAGCATTGCAAGACTTCGATAGTCTTGTGAAGGGAGCTGTTGGAATTAACAAAAGTGCAGTACTCTTGCTCTCATATGGACAATCAATGGTCTTGATCTATGGCACATAGTATAGGGACTGTTTAGTCAATAGGTTGAGAATAAATACATATAGGCCTATATGCCTAATAACATTATCATACAATTTAACATTTTGCCAGAGAATAAGTGTGTTAATTGAACAAACTTTTCTTACTTATTTATTTTATATTTATTGCATTGGGATTGTGGCAACGTTAAATTTTGAAATTTTTACCTTGTAACATATACATATTTTAGAGAAAATTATGTTGAGTTGTTGCAGATGTGTTTTGAGGTAACAGAGTCTTAAAATGTGGTTTCTGAAATGGTGCCCGTCTGTCGTTTATTTTGTGTGAAATACTCTAAACGACATAAAATTTAGTATTTATTTGGGCATATTTTGGCCATTTCTTGGATTTTTTTTAAATACTGTACAAAATTCTTTTTCATGTATTTAAGTTTCATATCATTAGTTTTCATTTTATTGTTTAGGTTTGGTAGAGCAATGTGTTACATAAAGTATGTATTACGTTGCCATACCCATATGATGCAAGCAAGTGGACGACAGAGTAATGTTGATCAAGCTCCTGCTAAAGGCTTAGTAAGTTATCTTCTCGGACGTGCAGGAGATTGTTGTATACAGTTAGCACAATGTTGGGAAGAAGTTTCGACTCATAGAGCTGATTTTGCATTGGTTACTCCAGTAGAACAAGTTCTTGAAGCTGAGATGGCCAAAGATATGCCCGAAGAAGATTATCCACATGGTAAAATAGTCATTTATTTATAATAAGACACAAACAGTAATCTTGTCACTATTCTATAAATAAATTAAAAATTAGAACCAATACCATAGCTTAAACAACATCACACTAATAAAAGTAGATACTAATATGAAATTAAAACAATTACACCTAATAAATAAAAAAATAGTAAAACAGTATTGCATACAATAATATATAATAATATTTCTAAATATAGGTGTCCCGCGAAGATGTCAGTATTTTTGAATTAATATGGCGGACATATTTAACACCCTACAAATTTGATACTTTACAGTTATGTTACAGAGATACGTAAATAAAGTAAATGAATAGAGTTAGTAGCGGGAGATGTTGATATTGTATTCACACCACAATTATGCAACAAAATGTGCAAATCAGTGGTGAAAAAGTGCCCAAAGTGTATAGACAATGAAGGTAGCCACTTTGAGCAGTTAAATTAATATAATACTGTTATAGTTGTGTAAAATTCAAATTATAGCTAAGCTGTATTTACGGTTAACTGACTTTTGCCGCACCCTATTTAAAGCTTCAATTAGTTTTTGTTTATATACATCTTTTTTTCATTTAAATCTCCAGTAGGAGTAATGACTGAATCACTGGTTCAAGACAAAAGGTTATGTTAACATAGATAAAACCATTAGGTTACCACTCCGTTGACATACTGCAACCCCTATTAGTTAGTTGTTTGTCTTTCCCTATGTTTGACTTGTAGTTTTCCCGATCGTGTTTGTATTTTGTTGTAATTATTTTAACTATTCAGGACCAGCTTCAGGGCTGTCTTCCTTAGATTGCTAGTTTTAGGTTATACTACTGAATTTACTTGTTTCTTCACAGAATGCAAACTGGTACCAGATTTGATTTTAAATACAGAACAAATATTACATGCCAGTTTCAACTGCTATCAACAAGCTCTCAGTATTGAACCAAGTGATAACATCAGACGACGCATTGGTAATGTGCATAATGAACTTGGAGCCTTCTATATGAACCAAATTGCATGTAAGTACATAATAACATTTGAGCTATGTTTTTATTGAATACTTTCAATGACTAATTAACTCTATTAGGAGCTGAGTTTGCTTTTGTATTGATTATCTGATATTTTATTTATACCTGTTTGAGTATTGTCAGAGATTAAAATTTTTATTTTTAAATTATATAAATGATATGTCATCAGCAATATGCATGGATAACTTAATCCAATTTTCTGACGATACCACTTTAACTGTGAAATTAAATCTTTGCAAATTCTAGAGCAAAAGGGTTTCTTATAAGTCAATATCACATATCAGTATTTGTATGAAAACAATTTGTTAATTAGTTCTGAGAAAACAAAATATGTGTATTTTTATTTAAAACAAAACAAAACACTAATCAGGCACAAAATGTCATACTAGGAGAAGAGGAGCTTGAAAAAGTAAATTCAATCAAGTTCTTGGGGTCTCCTCATTTGTAGTGATCATAAAAAAATTGTGCCAAAATCAGTTGTGAAGTGTTTGTACTCTAAAATTTAAAATATTTCAAAACTTCAATTCTTTTAACAGCCTACTATGGGCTATTTGAACTAATTAATTCTACTATGGGAAAATTTATCATTATATTTTAGTGGAATTAACAAAATTTCAATCATGAAAAAATGCTTTTAGAGAATTTTGTTTTTTGCACTTCCAACTATGTTTTTAAAGGCGAAAATATGTGTTTCACCTCTTGGTCATCGTCACCTTATAGAAAAGAAGATAAAATAAAGACACATAGTCCTTGAATATTCTCATAGTATTGGAATTGGAAGAGAACAAGAGTTGGTCAAGGCGATTTCATAGGAAAGATGAGAGAGAGGGATCCGACTTATGTTTTCACCCAACTTATATGTTATCTAAGAGAAACGTGGTTTCTTTCAATTCTTGTGATTGCAGCTGATTTACTCATGGGAAATGGATATTTTCAATGTATTAATTGATGTTAATTTTAATACTATTTTTGCTATTCAATTCCTGCTATGGTCTATCTGTGCACTATGAAACTTGATTTTTCAATAAGGAATAATTGAGGATATCTTTTTACTTTACATGTTTTGCTAAATTTTTGGATATCTCTGTAAATAAGGGCATGCAAAAATTTTGACAATATTTTATGCCTTCAGTGATCTCTTTATTATGAAGTTCATTTTTTAGATATATGACAAAAACTTTCATATCTTTCATATCACGGTCAATTTAGACATTGCAGTACGGTCATCAATACAGAATGTTTATATGTGGCAGAAACAACCTCCAAGAAAGAAATGGCAAACATCGAAAAAAGTAGAGAAAATTTTTCAGAAAAAGACTGAGTCCCGAATAAACGTTGGTAGATAGATACCTTTACATATTATTTAAGAACTAATCAAATAAATCTATGAAAAATAACAACAATGGCTAAATGGAGATTGACATTCTACAGTCACTTAACCCTTCAACGCGGTAAGCCGTTCCGAGCGCTAGACCCTCTGGTGGGTAGTGAAAATCGTCGACTAACATTTCCTTCTCTTGTGGATTGTCTGGCGGGACATTATACGTATTTACATTTACTGTAACTTCCTCATTATCTGAGATTATTGCGGTATCATTAGCCACATTGCATATATTTACAACTTCATCACCACTATCATGATTACCTTCAATATTTGGATCACAATGGAACTCCATTTGAGCGTAATCCAAAAGAACTCGAGAATATTATCACTTTGCGGTTCCCACATTATCACTAAAACACAATATACACTAGAACTAATCACACGATCTACTGTCGAACTGTTAAAAATATTACACTTATACATAAATGAGGTTATAATAACCTATAACACACGAGAGCCCTCCACGAACCCGCTACACAGACTGAGTAAATCAGCTGTTTGTATATAGCCACGTGTTGTTTCCTTTTCTGAAGGTCACAGTGGTCTAGAAATAAAAATCAATAACTCAACAGATGGCATTTCTCTTGGCAATGTTCTGGGTATACGCTCAGTTCATAAAAGTTCTTTATTTAGACGCTAGAATCCAGCACGTACCGCAGCGACATTTAGCGTCTTTAGACGGGCGGCCGCGCCAGAAGGTGAAAGTTTGGCCGCGTCTATAGACGGTTCACCGCGTTGAAGGGTTAAAAAGAATAGCCAAAAAACTTCGGCTCTACGAGAGGAAAGGAATATGCAAATCCTGTGGATCAAGGAAGTATAAAAAAAACCTAGAACATGCGGGAATAACTGAAATGGATATAGGCAACAGAGATTAGTTTAGGAAGAAAGTAGCAGAGGTAAGGATGGATTAAATAACAGTATTGGGAGAAGAGAAGTCAGAGAATGAAAGAATACTGGTGCATGAAAAATAGTTATTTGTGCAACTAGTGAGCAAAGCGGCACTTTTTTTAACGAGAGGAAAATGTTGACTCACGAGGCTTGCCGAGTGCGTCAATTTTATCGAGTTTAAAAAAGACACTTTGCTCACTAGTTGCACATTATACTTTGTCTACAGTTGTTAATTTGGCAATAAAAACAGTTCATACTGGCGGTCGTACTTTTTCCTTGATTTGACAGGAAGGAGATTTAGTACAATGTTGTTAGCTTTTTCCGCTAATTTAGGCGGGGTATTTGACAGGTTTTCATCCTCTGAACTGTCCATATTTTAAAACTAACTACACAAAATATAGCAGTAGTGCTAAACAACACATCAACACTGAGTAGAAGTTCTCACGTCAAAACTGAGGTTATTTATGAATATTACAAATAACGTAGGTGTATTGTTGAGGAAACTGGATTGCCAACTTCAAAACTCGGCAAACGAAAAATACTCTCAGTGTACATACACTGTCAATCATCTTCATGAATAATTACTTCCTTTTTCAACTTTAAAACGTTGTTTTGTTGTTTATTTATGTTATTTTACATGTAAGAATTGATCTAACATACGGGACATTTCCTGTATATTATAAATCAATTCAAATAAACTTAACCTAAATTTCGTTTTGTTCAGTTGTCATTCGGAGTGAGCAAAGTAGTGGGCAAAGTGAAACTGTTGAGAATATTTTGTCTAACTGAATGTAAATAAAAATTTTAGAATGACATTGTTTGATACTTTATATTTCCCCTTATTTTGAAACCTGGACATTGATATTTCTTACTAGTTTTTGTCAAACAAATAATTGCACCTGAAATTCTTGAATTACTTTCAATTCTAGTTAAAAATGTTTTGTTTTGTTTTAGTGGGACAGGATCCGGATGGTGAATTTTATGATGCAGAACAAGTAAGTATATGAATGATGAATTAACTATCAGACGTGTAGTTTTATCAAATCTTAAAATAGATATGATTTTTTATTAAATAAATAATGTAAACATTTTATTGGGAAGTTATGTTTAGGGTTAAAGGTTGGTTTTGTTGTGATACGATCTATATTTTAAAAGTATAAACTCTTGTATGTCTGAAACATAGAAACATAGTTTGGAATGTTTGGCTTCTCTGGTAGTTTATGTTACGATACAGGGAAGTAGTCAGAAGTAACTGGAGTGATGTGTTAATCATTTAGGATAATTGCGTTTTATGTTTCTTTACAGCTTACAATTCTCATCTTCTTCAAAGCATTCTCCTTTTGATGAAATACACATCCTCAGTGGGTCACTTTAGTGAGTACAGGTGTGCCAGCAACCCAGGTGGATTTACACCTTTTTAAATTTAGTCTTGGGTTAGATCTCTCTCTCTCTCTCTCTCTCTCTCTCTCTCCCCCCCCTCTCTCTCTCTCTCTCTCTCTCTCTCTCTCTCTCTCTCTCTCTCTCTCTCTCTTTCTTTCTTTCTTTCTTTCTCTCTCTCTCTCTCTCTTTTATCTTTTCTATCAGGTCTCTCTTGACCAACTCTCGTTCTTTTCCGACCCTAACGCTATTAGAGTATTCAAGGACTAAGGAGGGGGGGGATGTATTTTAGGTAATTTTTTTTACAAAGTGATGATGATCAATTTCACCTTTAAACAAGATGAAAAAAATTGATACGATACACTTGTACTACTGTTTTTTCTACTACTAAAACAGTTCTGGAACTCTTCACAGTTTCATTTTTTTTTCTGAAAGTGTCAGGCTTTCTGTGTTTTCTGTTTCATTTCATTGATGTCAGGAAAATGTTTCCCGTCATGTCATGTTATATACAAGGGTACAGAACAAAACTGGATGAAGTGATGTCAGGTGAATAGGAATGATGTGGAGAAACTACAGAAAATATTTTTCAATCTCTAATACTCATCACTATATACAAACTCTGAAATAATTACTGCATTACTAGAAAATTGACCTTTATTCTCCTCAATGGTGGGCCTCAGTGGCTGGTAGCCCAATTCATTGGAAACAAACAGTCTGACTACCTACTATTTATATTTTACTCTAATTTAAAAGTTGATTATTTAAACATTACATGATAGACAAAATCACAGCGAACTGAAGAGCACAACTGTAATGTTAATTTTATTTTACTTTGTTTTTGTTGCCCTATAAAATTGGAAAAAAACAAATCAGATTTCTTATAAATAAACACATCAAAAAAATTTGTATACAAGTTTTTTATTTTATGGTTGTGCAAACATTTTTTACTGGGACATTTGAAGAAACAGTTTATATTTATCAGATGAATGAAAATATAAATATCTGATTTAAATACTTGTAACAAAACAATGTTTCAATGATTGAGTTATGTTCTTCAGTTGTTACTGTTGTTACATGGTCCACAAACCTTCTTGGCACATCATCTTGTGTTTATTGCGAAAATATTTCTTTTTTTTCATTTGGTGGTTGAAGTTTTTACGTGTATATAGAGTGTATATTTATTTTTGTTAAACTGCTAAATTTACCCTATTAACACTATTAAGGTATATTTAATACTTTGGAGTGAACATCTTAATACCCACATCCATTCTTTTTGTGGTGTATGTTTCCTAATAGAATTTGATGCAATTATAGTTATCTAAATATATTCAATGCTTATCAGAATCATTTTGTATTAAATGTTGAGCTTGACTTATGAGAAAAATTATACAGTATAACAAACACACAGAACACAATTCCCACAAAAAATACGCCTATGTATCAGACGCGTTTCAATGACAAGGTCGTCCTCTTCAGTGATACAAAAGCTACACCAATCAAACTATAACTCGTTAATAGTTATTATAAAAACTCGTTAATATAAAAAGTTATAGTTTGATTGGTGTAGCTCGTGTATCACTGAAGAGGACGACCTTGTCGTTGAAACTCGTCTGATACGTAGGCGTATTTTTTTGCGAGAATTGTGTTCTGTGTGTTTGTTATACTGTAGAATCTTTTTAAATTAGTAAAGTGTGTATTAGTTATTAAATAAATAACGTCCAACAAAAGACATTAAGCATTCATGATTAGTTCATGTAGGGTGTTTCAATAAAGACGCAACCCTGCATGGGAAATAGTTCAGTCCATGCGTAAATATATTTTAAACAATATTTTATTTGTTATGATTGCATTGTACTCAAGATTGAAATTCTTAAACATTAAAATGACCTTGTCGTACATTAGTCTCATATAATTAGTCTTTGTTGGGTGTCAGTAGGGGAAAATATTGCTTTTCAAAGATGAACGTGTATTTATCATCGAGTGTTTTTTCAGTACATGTCTTACAAACGTGTGAATGATGAGTTGCATTTGAAGTTTCCTTAATCTGCAGTTCCTAACAAATCAACATTATTTTGTTTAATTTATCAATTTCGTGATACAGTTCCTTTACAGAATCTCATGACCTCTTGCTGCCCATCATGATTAATTACTGACATTATCGATGACGTGTTTCAGAGTTTAATTGTTCGTAAAAAACAAAAACACAGAGAACGTTATCTTACAAGCTAGACTGTCAAGAGTACTGTTTCAAGAATTACAAGAAAATTAAAACTGCATGCCTACCACACCAATGTTGTTCTGTTATGATTTGATTGTGAAAAACATTTAAATTACTGTCGTTTGTTTCGTGGATTTGTTTCAACTAACAGAATTTGGATATTGGATCATGTTTATTTTAATGGTAAGGTTTGGTTTCATCCAAAGTTGAATATGGAGGAGAGAAAGTTCTATGCTTTTACATAATGAGCATTAAATGTTGCATAATAATAAAATTTGTGTGCTGTGTGCAATTGTCTGTTGTCATGTGATACGGTCTTTATTTTTTGAATGAACTCTCACTGGCAAAGTTTATCATGATTCATTAAACAGTTTAATGCTTTGTTGGATGTTAATGAAAGACAATGTTGGTTTGACATGATGTTGGAACTGCCCACACTACAATGAAACAGTGAAGATGTTGCAGAATTTTATGATTATTGTTTAATTTTGAAAAATCTAAGGCCGCCCACTTGCCTTTGATTTTTCTCCTTCTGATTTTTATGTTTAAGGATATCTGAAAAGTTTAGTTTTTCAAAACAATCCCGAATACTTGAAGACTTGAAGGTGAATATTGAAAGAGAAATTTTAAACTTGAGTGAATAAAGATTACGACGTATGACTCGAAATAGTGAAAATGTCATGAAACAGGTAACAAGCCTGTATCCAGGTGAATAGAAATCGCTTTCAGCATCAATTGTAAAGGTAAAGCAACTGTTTGTATCTTTTATAAAGTGAAATTGCAAAATAATCAATCGGGTTGTGTTGTGTCTTTTATAAAACATCCATTAAAACCAACAATGTAGTATGCAATATGAATTAATTACATTGTTTAGACTAAATAAAATATTACTTTTGCCATTTAAGTTGTAAGTGTTTAATATATGCATTATATACTGTATACATGTAAATTATACTGATTATGTTATTGCAGAAGTTTATATAAAACAATATAAGTTTTTAAGTGTTTGTGTTTAATGCATAAATTAAACCAAATTGTTTAGATTAATTATCTAAATAACATTAAGAATAACATAGTAAATATTTGGATTAATATAAACATAAATTACTTTCAGTTTGAAGTATTGTTCAAAGCTGCACAACAACATTTGGACAAAGGTCAAGCTCAGTTTGAAGTTGCAAATGATGGCCCTAATCTTGCATTACTACAATCCAATCATGGCAGACTTATGAGACTTTTGGCTCATTATAATCATCCTTTAGAAAGAAAGGATATATCTCCAGTTGAAAAACAGTATTACAATAAGGTACTGAATATTTATTTAAAAAATATATTTAAAATATTTAACGAAAATGTGCTGTGGGGTTAAGCTGAAGCTGTTGTTGAGGACTACACGTGTAATAGAGAATAATAGCGAGGTTCTCTTCTAAATGTTTTCTCAAATTAATCACAAAACATGTTTGGAAATAATGTTTCAAAATCTCTAATGAACAATAATGCAAATGAATATGTAGGAGGGTCATCCAGTTAGTACAGAGTGTTTCTATATACAAAATTAAGAGGAGGGTTTATTTAAAAAAAAATTATATAAGACTTGCAGAAAGCTATATACTACTTCTCTATATAATCTCCAAATAAATTTAAACACTTGTCCACTTACACACATGGTTCCATTTTTCTATGCCTTAACTATACACACCAGGCACCAACTTTTTTGAACCATTCAGTTGAAACTTCATTTAGCTCTTCATCATCTTCGAAGTGCCTGCCTCCTAAAAACTCTTTTAACTTAGAAAATAGATGGAAATTACTGGTTTTCAAATCAAGTCTATATGGCGGATGCTGAAAAACATCCCAGCTAAATCGTTGGAGTACAGCTTGAGTTGTTGCAGCCGAGTGTGTACGAAGATGTTACCGGACAATCTACTCTGTTTGTTCTGTATGGTGCTTCAGAGATGGTAAAGCATCTGACAATATGCTTCAGGGTTTATTATGCTCTTGGCATGAAATCAATGATCCCAAAACAGTCTCCATCCCTTTCTATGTGTTAAAAGCTTGTTTTGCATTTTAAAATTTTGTCGGTGATTTTGAATGATGCCATTCCATTGTTTTGTTTCTACTGTTTTCTAAGACACCCATGTCTCATTAGCAGTAACAATATAATTCAAAAGTGGTGATTCTTCAGCTTGATCATATCAACGAGCGAGGAATGTCAAAGCAGTTCCCATTTGTTGCTTTTTTGTAACCATCAGTCAATTATTGAGGAACCCATCTTTTGTAAGGAATGTGGATTGTGACAATTTTATGAAGTAAAGATAACGAAATTTCAGGAAAGAAACCATGATAACTGTCTAATGTGAAATCCAGAAACGACTATTCTCCATAATTTTGTTGTTAATTTTTTCCTTGAGTTCTTTAGTGATAGAGATAATTAATGAGAATGTTCATCATCATGTAGATTTGCTCGTCCTTCGTTAAACATAATTGGTCATTACAAAAGTTTCTTTCATCACATTCACCATTCACTTTAGACTTCCTTTATTCGTATATAAATTTCAAATACACAAATTTTTTTCATATTCAAAAACTAAATGACACTGACTACTTCATATTTGACGAAATTTTTTATTTTATAACACACATTTTAAAAAATGTGAGAAAATACCACAACTCAGTTTGGCACAGACTGCGCTTGTAGTAGTTAAGTAGTTGGAGGAGCCCATTGTTACTGCAACAATGACCTGCGCGGCCAGAGATCAGTGTCTACTTTCAGGTTGGATCTTCTATTTATTGAGGTTAAATTTTATTCCAGTATTTAACCCCTCAACACCGGAGATTGCTGTACTTTTTGGAGGTGTTTAGCAACTGTTCCTTCAAATATTTATATTTGATTTATAACATTATAAGACTCCACTACTAAAAACGCTTTGAATTTATTAAAAAAATTATTAAAAGAATTATAAACAAAAGTAATCACACAACTAACCTATAAAAATATTAGCCGATAAATACAGACTCACTTATCTTTTAAAAGCTATAAAAACATACCGATAAAATGACAAAACAATTATTTCACATAATTTAAATGCAACGATTCACTTTTATCTTTCCTAAATACAACAATAATAAAGGATTAAATAAAGCAATAATTTTATATGTTAAATAAAGGACCGAATTATGTTACATTTTTAGATGTGGATATTTATTAATCAATATAAATTTCTACGAAAATGAATATTACATATATATTAATACTTTTAGGTTAGAGTTTAATAGGGCACATAGGCTTGTAATACCAAAAATGGTAATTTTAACCTAGATAACCAAAAAATGGTTATATTGAGATTTGAATATTTAAAGTAACCCGGGAAACGTTAAAGTTGAATAAGGGAGGGGGTTTTAGAAGTCAAAAAGATGACTCAAATACATATATTATTAAGACAAGGGAATATAAAAAAGTAAATATAGGTTTCCAAAATAATAATGTTAGGTATGTATAAAATATTAATTATAATTTGTAATAAAAATTTAGGTGGTGTTTGTGTTGTAAAAAATAATAGACAAAGCTTGTCGTCAGGCGAATATTTTGAACAGAGTCTGTGTTGCTATGTGAGAATAATTCTCGCATACGTTGCAAGAAAAGGGAGGTAACGGCAAAGGAAGTGAAAAATACCCATGCGGTTAGTCAGTCTTAGAGAGGGGTCTGAGGTGGTAGGACGTGTTTTCAGTGAAGAGAAACTTTCTCAAAATGTAGCAAAAGTAGTTAAGGTCCTATGGTGACATTTAGTTCAGGGAGAGATGTTTTTAAATGAAAGAAGTTTCAGAACATTAATGGTGACGATTCAGTGAGTTCAGAGACAGTTTGACGTGGTAAGACTTAGTTTGCGTTTGAAGAGTGTATTGGACAATAACTATTGGTAAAGTGATGAAAATCTTTGTACAATACCATGAATTTAAAAGGATAATTAATCGTCAGGTGTATAGATTGAGTCTGCAAGGTCTTTGCAACACAGAACGAAAGGAACTCGGCACGTGGAGGTTTCCAATCTACCGGATCGGTTATGCGGTAACAAAAAATCAGAGACATTTTTATAGGAATAATTTTGTAAAAGAAAAAGAACTTTTTATATGAACTTTCTAAATTTATTCAAATGTATAATCTTTGTTTAATAATTAGTCATTTAAAGAACTTAATTTCATGTTAATAATAATAATAATAATAATAATCATCTTTGCTACGTGAGAGTTTTAAAGCTCACCATAAAAAATAGTTTTCTTTCAAGTTGCAACTATTAATTTTAGAATTATAAAAAAGGATTTAAGCCTCTAAGGCAGAATTTAAAGTCAAAGGATACTGAGATTTCAAATAATAGTAAGATATGCATTATGAATATGTATGTATAACCTTGTATAAATGTATAATCTTAATTCAATAAATTATGTTCAGTTTCAGCACAACAAAATAAGATTTTCTTTATTTCACCGAGAACCACTGTAAGTACACTTTCAAAAGGATTTGCGACCCTGAGAAATTTCAATAGTAACAATTAACTTATTTTTTCAAAATTGGTAAGCTAACGCTACCTGGCGCCCATAAAGCTTGGCATATTTTTATAAATAATAATAATTAAAATTTATTTTCAATTTTTTTTTGTAACAAAAAATAAGAACTCTTCAAGTTCAACAAGCTCAAATTTTATATTTATTACAGGCTGTATGTTTAGATTTTGTATGGATAGGAGACACCTTGGAAAGTGGTCCTTGGTATTACTTGGTAGTACACAAATAGAAAAATATTAAAGTTCCATATTTTGATAAACACTGACTTTCTCAATCAGAAGAGGAAACCTGTGTCTCCTATTCATACAAACATGTAGACAAAAATGATGCCTTTATGGGGAGTAAATTTTTTTTAGAACATCTAAATTTGGCCGTAGATCAGATTTGATGAGTAAAGCATTCAATTCAGCTCTTAAATTATTAATTAATACAATATTATACAAATACTGATTTTCTTTTGTTCAGGCTTTGGATTATTATAAGAAAGCTCTGACTGTGCTAAAGAATCGTAAAAGCAACCCCATAGTGTGGGATTCCATAATGTGGGAGATGTCAACCACACTTTATACCATGGCAACTCTATATCAAGACTATCCTCCTGTTGCCTCAGATTTTAAGGTTAGTTTTATGTTATATATTTTATATGAATTAGCATCTTATCATGTTAACCTAACCTAACCTAACCAGACCTAACCTAACCTAACCTAACCTATCCTCCTGTTGTCTCAGATTTTAAGGTTAGTTTTATGTTATATATTTTATATGAATTAGCATCTTATCATGTTAACGTATTTTACTTAGCCTAACTTATTTTTGTCATAATATTGTTCATAGTGAAATATAAATATTTCTCAATTCGGTATTAAAATCCTTTACTATTATCTTCAAAATTTTGCTGGAACGAATTACTAACATATTATTTATTTCATTAATGTATTATAGCCACTGGACCACATGCTTATATGAAAGAGTTATATTCTATAGTATATTGTCTTGTGGTCTCATTACTCACCTCATAAAGGGTATCACGGTTTCGAAAACTCTAGATTTCCATCATCAGGCCGTACAAAATAGTCAAATCACTCATTAGAGGTCGTCACATAACAATAAAACACTAAAAACACATTATAAAACCTTTGACTATTTTGTACGGCCTGATGATGGAAACTTAGTTTTTGGAACTGCGGTAGCCTTTACAAGGTGAGTAATTAGACGACAAGAGACAGTATACTATAGAATATAATTTTTTCAGATTATTTGTCTTTAATAGTTAGTTTTTATAGCCGCTTATACAATCAAGGATTTTTATGTAAATAGTATATAATTATTTAGTTGTTATATTTTTTATAAAATTATTGGTTTTTGAAATTTACCGTATGCTACCTTTATGCTGAAATTATTAAATTTGTTATTGTTATTATAACATAAAACATTTTTAGTTAGAAAAATACTTTTTTCTTCAAAATCTATTTTTTAAAAAAGTACATTTATTCAGTTTTGTCAAATTTATTTAAACAGTTCATCATATGACAACGTTTTATAGAACATAAATAACAAATTGAAACTTATAAAATATATTAAAATTTTTTTTTTATATCGTTATCGAAGCAGAAAAAGTTTGTAAAGTTCACACCACTCTGAAAAGCTTAATTTAAATTTTAAAATATTGTAGTAGATTTGTAGCTGTCCGGCCTGGGTTGTTGTGGAAATAATCATTTTGTTTCATAAATTTAGTGCGTAAACAGTTATTTCATAATATTTTTTTATTGTAAGTCTGTATAAAACATAGGTCTTTACACACAATAGATTTTTTCGTTTGGTTTTAATATTTTAATATCTCAAATAATTGCAGTCACTTGCTTTTGGAAATGCTTTAGTGATAAGGAGATCACTCTAGAGTTCGCGAGGGATATGCACAACTTTTTTGACATCTACAAGAAAATTACAGCTCTATTATTTTATAGTACTTTATTAATAGAAGATATATAACGTGTTGATATCTTATAGGTTAACGTTTAACGTATCCTAAAGGGATCTTATAGATGTTACGTGTTATGTTTGGTTGTTTATAGATGGTTCAATTTTTATTACTGAGTTATTATTTTGATTTATGATCAGTTATGAAATTTTATTATATTCATTAAATACGAGGGACAAATGCAATAAAATATGTTGTCTAATAAATATAAAATCTTTGTTACACTTTTTATATTATTATAATATTTATGGATTTATGTTATTTTATTTTTAAAAGTTATATTGAGTTATTTGGTATACATTGAGTATTGAGTTATACATGTTATAATAAGGTGATCCTGAAATATGGGGAAAAAAATTTAATTTCTGTTTTTCTAAATTGTAGCCGAAATCTCCTATTTAAAGTCTTAAGACTAAACTGAGCATATGATCCACTGCGTTTCATGGTTACCTAGCTTTCTACATACAGTATTTATATACAATAAAAACTAGTTTTTTATTTAGTTTTTACATGTGTGGGGGACATTCAGAAAAGAATAGGTTCCAAACTGAAAGTTTTGAAACAAATATAAACCGGTGCTACCAGTAAATGTAAAGTTGGGAGGGGAGGGGGGAACCGACTAACGAATGTCACAATCCTGGAGATACAGAATACTATAAACTTGCTATATTAAGAAACTTATCTTCTGCCAAAGACATACAATCTGCAGTGTGGGCTGAGTATTTCTACTTAGCATCATCCATAGCACAAAGACAGAGGACCCATGGTGAATGTTTCACATCACATTGTAAAGTGTCAAATAAGCTTCAAAAGAAAGTTCTGAAACTGTGTTACGACTACAGTTGTTATTTCCAGTTGTGTCAAAAGACCTAATTAATACCGTACAATAAAAAAAACTAAAATAAGTCACCTTAACTTTTTCTGAGAAAAGTAATGTTAATATTATTAAGATAGGACCAACTTAAATTAAGGACTTTTATAAATTATACTTTGTCAAATGGCAATAGAATAAAAATTAAATTAATACAGTTTTTCACTGGGAGAAAGGAGAAAGTAGAAATGATCATCTCTCAGTAGACATGGTTTATTTGTATTTTAAGTATAATAATTATTATTTGTTTTTATAGAGTCAAGATGATTGTGAAAGGGAAGTTATAGAGCTTTTGACCAAAGCCTTACATTCTTGTGATATAGAAACTCAAAGCTTTAGACAACCTATTTACCAATTTCGTGCTGCCACCCTTAATTACCGCCTTGGTTCACTTTATCATCATGCTTATAGGTAAGTAATTTCAAATAATTTACGGTGTCTTCTCAAAAATATGTTGTCATGGTTATAAATAGATGATGAGTTTGCTTTTGTAGTGGGAATGTTAAATAAGAAATTCAGAATCTAAAGTATTGTTTAATTAATCTTTATTGTACACTATTTTTAGCTAAGTCTATCGAAAAGTTGTATTCTTAGGGGGGAAACTTGTAGATTTTTGCGGTAAAATACAAAGAATATTCTGAAAGTAACTACCATTTCTGTCTGGTGCCCATAGGAGTGAGGGTAGTTTTATTATTTTATTTATAGCAGCCAATAGAACATATACAATGTATAAGCATTGTTTATATATTTTTTTAAAACTCATTGTGTTTGTATCCAAGTCACTCTTTTTTATATAATAAAAGAACAATAATGTCCGTCTATGTGACTTTTTAAATAATAAAGTAGTTACTTTATAATCATATGACGCTTTTCGGAACTCGTTCCATCTTCAGAATATCGCTCTACTGAGGTCGTTAAAACATTAAAATAAATTATTACATAACATATCGCAACACATATACACATACACACGCACATTAACACAGACAATATCAACGCGTGTGTACACCATCGAATACGTTTAATATACTGATCTCTAACCTGCAGTACCGCTTAGTGTTTGTGTTTCTTATCTATTCCTCTAGCAAAGTCGTACATCAAGTTGGACTTAAAATTCAATTGGTCATTCAACGTATGTTCTGGACTTTTTAACTGTGCTTTATATATTTCATATTCCTCTAGCGTGTCCATTTGTTTGCTCTTCTTGCATATGTGAATTGGATGGAAGTTGCTTTCAAAATTAGAATACGAGTGGTTTTCTTCTATAATGTGGCGTGCATAGTTAGATTTTGCATACGCCACTCTGTTACTTGGAAGATGTTCTTTAAATCGTTTTTTAAATTGCCTCCCAGTTTGCCCTATATAGAAACACTCGCATTCATCACAATTGATTCTATATATCCCTGACTTTTGTTCCAATGGTGTTGTTTTTTTTGGGCTTTTAATGGGAGGCAATTTAAAAAACGATTTAAAGAACATCTTCCAAATAACAGAGTGGCGTATGCAAAATCTAACTACGCACGCCACATTATAGAAGAAAACCACTCGTATTCTAATTTTGAAAGCAACTTCCATCCAATTCACAGATGCAAGAAGAGCAAACAAATGGACGCGCTAGAGGAATATGAAATATATAAAGCGCAGTTAAAAAGTCCAGAACATATGTTGAATGACCAATTGAATTTTAAGTCCAACTTGATGTACGACTTTGCTAGAGGAATAGATAAGAAACACAAACAATAAGCGGTACTGCAGGTTAGGGATCAGTGTATTAAACGTATTCGATGGTGTGCACACGCGTTGATATTGTCTGTGTTAATGTCCGCGTATATGAGTTGCA
This sequence comes from Aphrophora alni, assembly GCA_963513935.1. Classification (NCBI taxonomy): domain Eukaryota; kingdom Metazoa; phylum Arthropoda; class Insecta; order Hemiptera; family Aphrophoridae; genus Aphrophora; species Aphrophora alni. Next base: position 147,260,706 of record OY740768.1, read on the forward strand.
TAATAATTTATTTTAATGTTTTAACGACCTCAGCAGAGCGATATTCTGAAGATGGAACAAGTTCCGAAACGCTTCATATGATTATAAACTATGTAACTACTTTATTATTAAAAAAAGTCACATAGACGGACATTATTGTTCTTTTATTATATTGTTTATATATAAGTTAGATGTCCGGTTGGGTTTAAAACAAATTTTTTTTTAAATTCTAAAAACCTTTTTATTTATTATAATAAATAAGTTTCTCCTAAACATTATAATAAATTTTTCATACAGTTAATGTTCTCTTAACATGTATGGAGACCTTTCTTCCATGCTGGTTGAATAGGAACTAATGATCTAGGGCTAAGTTAGATGTAATACAATTATGCTTCTGTTGCTAAACATCATCATTATTTATACAAACTATACAATAATTGTTTACATAACTCCTCCATCCTTAAAGAGAACTTCGGGGGTTGGTTGAGATGTCTGTTAAGGGTCTCTCGGTGACCTCGAAGTTGAAGTTACATAACAAAATCTATAGACTACATACAATATTATAATTTTATTACAATACTATATAATACTAAGGCCCATAGATTCAAATCATAAGCTATTACATCTCTTGAAATTTTTGAAATCTAATGTTAATTTTTGCTAAATATAATCTTTGCAAATTTACAGATAATTCTGGTTGTTGATTTAGAGTTAATTTAAAATCAGTGGCATCCAAAATCTTAAGATGTCCCGTGGTAATATTAGTTAAATTCAGAAGTTTCTCATCATTATATGTTGCAATTTCATTATCATTTACTTTCAATAGATATATATATATATATACTATGTAAAGACATTTCACTAGTTTCTTTATTACTAAATATTTTCAAAATTTGTCTTAGGAAATATTACTAAATATTGTTCTAATTCTGGAATCCAATTAATTAAACTATTTATGCTAAAGACCGTAGGTGGTATTCCATTTTAAATAAATTAAAACAACAATTTTTTTAGTATAAACAACACATTTTTTAATTGAAGGATTTATAAAAGAAATGATATAATGATAATGACTTTCTTGTATAAGTCCTTGACAACGCTTTAACTAGCGAAACCATGGTCGGTAAGTTTCGATTAAAATATTGTGGTTTATACTAAAAAATTGTTGTTTTAATTTATTTCCAATTAATTATATTGTCCTTAATTTCTAAGTTTACATATTTGCATTCACTGAGTGTATCTGAGTTCTCACATTTAATGTTCTGATGAGCAATGTGTGTGAATGAGCAGGTATGAGGCTACATAAAGTTTTGATACAATTTTATCACATATGGAGATAAATCAACTGAGCATGGTCGGCTCACCATTATATTCAAGGATCATATCTAAATATTCTTTTTTTTAAATATTGGGGTAGACATTTTGGTTATTAATTATATTAAAGTTGGTTACTAAAATATTACTTAACTAGATTCTTATTCTAACACAATTATCCTAACACCAATTCACAGAATATAAAAATATTTTATAATAATAATACAATATGTACTTTTTAAAATTTATTTTGTTATGAAGCAAAACTTTATTTACCTTTGAGTTAATTATTTATTTAATTTTGAATTAATTATTATTTTTAATAATTATTCTTTTTTTATTATTAAAATTGATTTCCTAATCTTACTTATTTCTGAAATTAATTATTTATTCATAATTAATTTCTATTCACTACTTACAGGATCCACAAAATGCACATTTTGGGCCTGGGTTGATGTAGCGTGAAGAAATGTCTCCTCTTCTTTCTTCTTTCTTCTCTCTTCTCTCTTCTTTCGGTGAGATGCCCTCTTGCTGGTTGCAGCTGTTCAAACAATCATGTCTATTGAAGTTCGAAACGTGGTTCTCGGCGAATGATTGTCATCATAAGTACTAATTTTCTCTTAGAACCCTGAAGGTATTTTTCCTCCGAAAAGTGTCCTTTTCTGTCCTACCAACTGCGCCAAAGTGTTCGGTTGGTCACGTTGGGTTTAAAATTTTTTTTTTAAATTCTAAAAACCCTTTTATTTATTATAACAAATAAGTTTCTCCTAAATATTATAAAAAATGTATCATACAGTTAATGTTCTCTTAATGTGTATGGAAAGCTTTCTTCTGCATTTATGTATGGAGCACCATATTGCATGTGATAGTAAAATAGATCATAATAAGTCTGTAACAGAACTGATAAATTAACTTAACATATATAAATATAAATAAATATTGAGCTTGACTTGTGAGATAATATTAGATAGAGGAAAAACTTTTTGCATGACAATGGTTGTCCTAGTACTGCCGTATCTACATAATGACTACTAAACAATTTCAATGAGAGTCGTTTGATCATCCTCCATACAGCCCAGATGTGGCTCGTAGTGGTTGTCACCATATTTCTAACATGAAAACATGACTAGGGTTACAACGACTTGAAAACAACGAAAAGTTGAAGGACAGTCTCACCCCATGTCTTAACTCACAGATGATGAACTTCTACGATGTGGTATTAAATACTTGTTCACCAATATGACAAGTGCATTTTATTAGCAGAAATTTTAAGTGGAAAAATAGGTGAGAGTGGTAACTTTAATTTGGGCATAATAAAAAACTTTATTGTATGGTATTTTTTTTTTTTTTATAACAGAGTGGAACTTACTTTTCAGACATCTCTCGTAATTATAAAACTGTGCAATCAATGTGGTTTGGAATTTAAAATTAAGATTAAGGTTTGGAATCAATTATATTTTTTCAACAATAAAACATTAACAATACATAGTATATATATTATGTTATTTTGATAGTAAGTATACACTATATATATTTTTTCAGAAATTTATGTTCTGATGATAGTCGTAAGAAGAGTTATTTACATCTAGCTCAGCTACATTATGAACGTAGCAGTCAGCACATGGAAATGTTGGAACATCCTCTTGATTTCTTGCGTATGCAACTGGAACGTGTTGCACTTCAAGAATATGTTGCGGAACGTATGTTTGTCATAATCATTCTCTTTGGTTTCGAACTGTTAGATTGGTAACTTTGTTCTTCTAGTTATGAAAAGTCCTAATTAACGTTCTCTACATAGAAAAAGTATTGTAATGGTAAACTAAAACAAGTTGATAGGAACCATCATAGTACTTACCCGACCCTATCATACATTGTAATACAGGGAGGAGATTATCTAAATGTAATGCTCAAAAGGCCTACTCGTGGGCCTTGTAGTAAAATGTTTTATTATGTTGGTAGATGAAGCAATCTTATCCATTAGGGTAAATTTGTTTAAAACTGTTGTTACACAGGTTTTCTGAACCTTGTAATTGTGTAAATTCCTACTTTCTTGACACAAGGCTCTAAACAGCCTTCATACATATGTATATATTTAAAGTCTCTACTCATTTTGCTCATGTCGATGTTGACCTGATGAAAGAGCCTTCACTTCCTATGCTTGTGTCGGTGGCGCACATTTCTTTGGAAGTTGAGGGTTTGAAATTATATTTTTGACAATAACATCGCTATATAAGATGTAGGGTAGGTCCCATTTTAGACGCATAATTGAAACATGTAAATTTTTTTCTTATTTAGTCTGTTCTAAGTTGAATAAAACGCGAGATATGAACAAAAAACTTTTTACATTACCGGTATTTTGAAATTTTAAATTAAATTTTTCTGAATTACATTATGAGAAAATTACAGTTCCCTATACCAAATTTCATGTATCTATCCTAAGTTTTGTGGGTGCTGTTGTGCTTACATACAACGGACAGATGGTATGTTGAAATTTTCAATTTTCTGAGAACATGAAACGTTACAATCATTAAAAAAACTAAGGCCTTAATTTTGGAGAATTATCAAACTAACCCTATACTTTGTATATGGACACTTACATCTATTTTGTGTCCATCCTGAGGTCAAAATTATGATTTTTACAATGTCTGTCTTTATAAATGTAGACACTGCTTTTTCTAAAAACATTGGTCAGATCTGTAAAAAAAAAAAGACTGTTGTATTTTCCACAATATTTATTGGGCCTTGCCAACGTAGGTTTCACCAGTTGACAGTCTCATAGGTAGATTAAAATATCTTTTGATGTAATAATCACAAGTTTTGCCTTAATTTAATTTATTATACTTGGTTCAGTATTTTTTGAGAGTTGGAACTTAAATTTATTAAATTATTAAGTATTTTTGTCTACCTATAATATCTTTAAATTATGAAGTCTAATTATTATGAAATTATGTTTTCTTTGGAATAATATTTACTCAGTTATCAAGTCTTCTTAGTTTTAAGTTTATAATTATATAATATAACAAATTATCTTCTTCCTTTTCTATGGAACTACAGCCTAAGTCAAACACTCCTCTTTCGATTGTCAGAATAAAGACATTCCATCCTCCTCCTTATATTAAGTTTATCCTTGCTATATTTGTCGATTAAATTCACTCATCTATGTGTACTTTACCTACAAGTTGACTATCTTCAGCATGTCCAAGCATTATCTTTTTTAGTATTTGCGCACCTTCCATATGAATGTATGTGACCTGCCCATTGTAGCTTTCGAATTTTAATTATTGTAGAGATAGGTATGTCATCAAAGATGCCATACAACTCATTATTGTATCTTATTTTCCAACCATTTTCATTCCTAGCAGGTCCGAGGATTCTTTTTAAAATTACCCTCTTAAAGGCATCAAGAAGAGTCTCTGATTATATTCAATTATCTTTTCATATAAGCGTATTTTTGTTTCACAATGAACATTTGAACCACGATTTCATTGTGGTTATGAGAGCAAAATAGAAGTTATTAACCAACATAAAATGTTATATGAATTTGCACAGCTTGCTAACATCTATGGAGAGGTTGTTCCTCCAGGTAATTGAAGTATTCTTCACTCTCCGTTTTGGTCATAAATGGAGACATTTTGACAGTAGTATTTTCTTCTCCCAGACTGTGTTAGTACTTTGGCCTTTTCATGTTTGATTTCCAATCTCTTTTACAGCTTCCTTCAATCCAATATATCCTTGCCTTGATCTGTAGATCATCCAAAAGTGTTTATACCCTATGAATTAGGTGGACTTATAAATGAGAGTTCCATTTACGTTAACAGGCAACTTTCAGATGACACATTTGAAGATGATATATAACAAATTATAGCCCTGTTTTATTCTTGCAGATAGTGGTATCAATGCCAAAATAAAAGCCTTACAAACTGCTTTAGAAATACTGATCAAGTCTCGCCCTGTTATAGTTGAAATAACAGAACAACAAGAAGGAAGGTTTAGACAAAATATAAACAACAATACTAAGGGCAAAGAAGGTAAGTTATACGTTATAACTATATGCATTTTACATTTACATCTTTACTTATCCATTACAATTATTTTAACAATTAACATTTTACTATTATATGACTGGCGTAACAACATTTATGTTCAAAACTCCACAAATATAAGGTTACTATAAATAAAGTATTGATTATTATTAATATTTTATGCATATCAAAGTTAAGTATAAGTAACTCTTTTTAAACCGTTATTCATAAAAATATAAAAATTCTTATTGGAAACTCACATTTCCCCAAATAAAAGAAGGAGAGAGAAAAAAAATTAATTATAATATTTAATGATGCGGCTCGTGTGTGTACTACCAAACGCAACACTGTCTTCCTATAGGCAATTACGTTCTAGATAGTTACACTATTCATTCAGCGCTTGTCATAGAATAGATCCTTTTTTTCTATAGAACTTATCACTAGGACCTATATATTCGTAAATCTTTATTCATAGTCGACTCACACATAGGCATTTTCCCCATAGTACATTTAGGAAAAATAGATATCCTCGTCATAATCTGCTGGCATTGTATGAGCGTCGACTGTTTTGCATCTAGAGTTGAGCACTCGGCTCTTTAAATTAACACTCATTGGTCTAATAGCCTCATACAGCATTATCAAGTATTAATCAGCAAGTTATTTTGCATGTCTCTTTATAGACCTCAATGTATACCTCAAGCTCGCGTGTTCGTAACACTTCGCTTCCCTCAATTCATATAATATTTCCACTCTTCAAAACTTATCGATCGTGAAAATAATCACCGCTATTCTATAATCAATTGTTTTAATTCACGGGTATGTGTCAAGTTCCCTTATACTTACTTTATTATACCCTTTTTGTTGAAAATTCTTAAGAGAACACGTATATAAACTAAATATCTATTAAAAATTAACTATGATCAATCATTCATACTGCCATTCAAAGTTTTTTCATGCGGGTCTGCAACTTGTTTTTTTCAGCTCATAAGTCTTATTTTAACCCTAGAAGCGGCACCGACCCTCTCAGCGGGTCGATTTTTAATGCATGGTCTAGTCTAACGTCCGGAAAACATGTATTTTGCAATTCAACATTACGCCCACTTAAAATCGTCCTATCGCAATAAATAAAATACCGTTGGAAAGCTAATGTTCCTTAGATGCATAATCACGCAAAAAAAAACCACAAAACGTTATAAATAATATTCCAAAAATTGGTGAATTTCGCATATTTTTGATGCGTAAAATCATAAATTTCAACTCTGCGGTTTTTAATAAACGCGACGTCATTTTCCCCCCCATATGATTACAAATCTATTTATCTGTCAATTAAGTCAACCAAAACACTGTTCTATAGATCACATGTTTCTCTTTCTAACCGTAGATTACAAATTTTTCTGCGTCTCACAGATCCAGAGATATTTCTACTTGACGAAACTAGAAACTTGACGGCACGAAATTCAATTGGCATTCGGTGAAGTTAAAAAAAGACATAATCTCTTTTTCATTTGGATTTTTGTTTCGATATTGATAGTTTGTTGTAGATGACATTTCATTCTTCAAGTTGGTAACACTCTATATAGGCAATACTTACTTGGAAGGTTTTGTTTTGATCTCGGAACATACGCAATTGTGTGACGTAAAAACTGTAACAAATGACGTAGCGCATATTGTTTTGGGGTTAGATATTTGTTATTTTGAAGGTTTGTGTATACAAATTGTACATAAATTTTGTATACAAGTTACAATATATGTGTTTTTATTTCTAAAGTTTATGTTTTTGAGTGAATTTCTATTTTGTGAAGGGTTTATATTTGGGATAACCTAAGAGCTAAATTGTAAATCTAGGCTATAACAAAATTTTCTTATATTGAGTGTTTTACTTGATTATACAAGTGAATATGTGTGTTATTCTTTGTAAAGTATATTGTTTTAGTGAAATCTAATGATTTTGTCTTAGGCCTAGCTTTAGAAAGTTACTAATTACGCCTAAATTGTCAACCGTCAGAGTATCACTTTTTAGGGGAAATCGTTATTTTTATTTTGAAAATGTAACAAATTATTATTTTTTTCCCCTTAACCCCCCAGGCGGTAATGTTAAATTTCTTCGTTTGTTTAAAAATTAATTAAATATATTATTTGTATACAAAACCTAACTTATAAGATATCATTTTTCTCAGAAAGATGCATAGAATCCATCTATGTAATAAAAAAAAAATTTTTTGAAACGGTTTTGGAGTAAGTATGTTACATGTCAAAAACGAAGTTACCAATTTTCAGGAAAAACATGTATATTCCAAAATCAATAGCTTACTACCTTTTTCTAAAATATACAAAAGTTTTGTGTAATATTTTTGAATATATTTAGGGGGAAAAAAAAAAAATTGTTATATTATCAAAAAAACAAAAAATAGTTTACGAAAAAAGGTAAAATGATCATTTTTTTTCCAAAAAATCACTAAAAATAGTAATATATATCTTATACAAAAGTTCTATATCTCATTATGTTCAGAAAGGTGCATAGAATGTAGGTGTGTAGTGAAAAAAATGTTGGATGTATCACATTTGGTGTTTTTTGGTCAAATACCAAAAAATCGAAGAGTAATGGAGCAGAAATTTCACAGAAATGGTAATGAATAACATACTAATAGATTTTTAGGATTTTTTTCAACCATTTCTTGAGATTTGTCATATATTTGTGAATATATTTAGGGGAAAAAAATAATAATATGTTACATTTTCTAAATATAAATACCGATTTTCCCTAAAAAGGTAACTTTTACAAGTGAGGTTAGGTTTGTAACCTCCACAATTTAGCTTCACTATTACCAATTTGAAGATAGGTCAAAGACAAAACTTTTAGATTTAACTAAGAAAATATATACTTTACAAAGAATAACACACATATTCACTTTTATAATCATATAAAACACTATATATAAGACAATTTGCATATAGCCTAAACTTACCTTTTTGGCCTAGGTTATCGCAAATAAGAACGTTCAAAAACTAAACTATCACGCAAAAACATAAGCTTTAGATATAAAAACACATATATTGTAACTTTTATACACAATTTATATACAATTTGTATACACAAACCTTCAAAATAACAAATATATAACCCCAAAACAATTTGCGCTACTTCATTTGCTACAGTTTTTTACGTTGTACATTTGCCTATGTTCCGAGATGAAAACAAAGACCTGTAAGACTTCTAAGAATATATCAAGTGGTACCAACTTATAGAATGGAATTTCCCCTACAACTTAGTGTAAAGAAAAATAATTTTAAAACCAAAGAGAAACGAATACGTGTATTCCTAAAACTGCCAACTGTATTTCGTGTCGTCAGGTTTGTTCTCTGCTCAACTAGGAATATCTCTGGATCTGTTAGACGCAGAATAATTTGGAATCTATGGTTAGAAAGAGAAACATGTGATCTATAGAACAGTGTTTTAGTTGACTTGAATGACAGAAAAATAGAGTTGTAATTATATCGGGGAAAATGGCGTCGCGCTAACGAAAAGGCGCAGAGTTCAAATCTACGATTTTACGCATCAAAAATATGCGAACTTCACCAATTTTTGGAATATTATTTATAACGTTTTGTGGCATTTTTTTTGCATGATTATGCATCTACGGAACATTAGCTTTCCAACGGTATTTTATTTATTGCGATCGGACAATTTTAAGTGGGCGTAACGTTGAATTGCAAAATACGTGTTTTATAGACGGTGTCTAAGTTATTGGACCAGGCCTGGGTCCGATCTGGGTCCGGTATCGCTTCTCGGGTTAATATATTTACAAATATATTACAAATCTCCAGTAATAGTTGAAAAAATTCCAAAAAATGAATTTGTATGGTGTAATTTACGATTACTGTGAAATTATTCTCTTTTTACTCTTCGATTTTTTGGTATTTGACTAAAAAACTCCAAATGTGATACATCTAACATTTTTTTTCACTACACACCTACATTCTATGCACCTTTCTGAACATAATGATATATAGAACTTTTGTATAAAATATATATTACTATTTTTGGTAAATTGTTGAAAATAAAATGACCAATGTCCCATTTTTTGTAAACAAATTTTTTAAATTTTGTAAATGTAACAATTTTTTTTCCCCTAAATATATGGACAAATATTACACAAAACTATTGTATATCTTAGAAAAAGGTAGTAAGCTATTGATTTTGGATGATACAGGTTTTTCTGAAAAATGAATACATCATTTTTTGACATGTAACATACTTACTCAAAAACCGTTTAAAAAATTTTTTTTTTATTATATAGATGAATTCTATGCATCTTTCTGAGAAAAATGATGTCTTATAAGTTTGGTTTTGCATAAAAATAATATTTTTTATTAATTTTTAAACAAACGAAGAATTGTCAAGAAAATTAACCATGCCGCTCGCCCCTAGGGTTAAAGAGAAAACAAGTAAATTAAAATAAACTGTTAAACGATAAAGTTCCTATTTTTTAAATTTATTTGGATGAATCAAGGAAAACTATTAAATATCCATGATAAAGGTAACACAATATTTTAGGAGACCTCTAGAAAAACCCTAAAATCCTTGTCTAGAAGTGTGAACAAACATAAAAGATGTTGTACGGTCGGCTTAAGCACCTATGAAATAAAGTTGCAATTGCTTACATGGATTTTAGGCCCTTCCAAAAATATCAAGTAAGTTTTGTATGAGTTACATTGGTAATGAAATAAAATTGTGTCAGTTATCAAATAATATGCTTCAAGGTGGCGAGATTCAAACAACACACCTGACCCACACCATCCCCAAAGACATCACGAGTATTAATAAAGTATACGTCTCTATTTCCGTATATACTGATTATGGGCTGGAAAAAAAACTCTCACACATCACAATCATACCATCTTATTTTATAATACTTATCCTTTCTCCTTTATTATACATTCTATTTTTCCTTAACTTTATTATTATTTGTTCCTTATAAATATTCACTTATTTTTCGAAAGCCTACTTCGAATTCCTCTATTTTTAAATAGTTCTCTCTTAATTATGCTCTTAATTAATTTATCATGTTTTTGTGCTCCTCTTTATATATATAGTTTTAGTACTATCTATAGTGATGCCTCTTTTTTAAACTTTTGTGTATATTATCCCTTGTAAAAATGTATCTACTCTTTACAAAAATGAGCTCAATTATTTATATTTATATATTTTTTAAGTTATAGTTGTAGCCGTCGCCCGGTTTTTGGCGGCAGAAAACCCCCTGCTGAAAAATCAGGAGTTCTCTGCTGGCTGGAGACTGCATCCACGTTGGCCCAAATCTGTCAGGTTGGCTAGAGGATGCGGTCTCAGGCGATAATTAAATTACATGCAATGCAATTTTAGCGTTAAATGATTTAGAGATTTATTAATACAAATAATTATTTAGTTTACATATTATTAATTAAATCTATATAATTCAAAAGACATGCAGAAAAAGACATGACGGTTAATTTAGAATTTTTATACGCCAAAAGTGGACCGACCTCGCGGAGCAAAATGTTCGCCGACCGTACTCAAAACAGACACAAGGCAGACTGGCTCCAAACCACTCCATGTCTATTCTCTTCCCCCCCCCTTCTTAATGATCTCGCTAACTCAGCATCCTTCTATTACTCTATAGAAAATTACAATTTAGGAACCTTTCTCAATAAATATCAATTATTAATTATATATTATACATAGTAGGCTCCTTGGTTGGCCACAGTTTTAATTTTATAGATCCAAAACTATTATTATGATGTGTTAGAATAATTTTAAAGACATAGTTAGAAAGAAGAAGAAAAATAGTATTACTCCAAAGTTGTTATACAGTTACATATCAGCTTGCGAAAATTAGACGAATGGATACCATAATTTGAATTTCAGTTTGCCGTGAAACTTGGTCAAGCGTAATACACAAATTTTACCAATTTATTAAATAATATAATTATTAATTTTTATGAACTTTTTGTTGTATGTATATGAATGTATGGAACATTAGCTTTAAATTGGTATAAAAATTATTGTGATACGATAATTTTTAATGGGGTAAATGTGGAATTGAAAAAAAAAGAAGATTTTCAGTCGCTTAACATGAGTTCATCTGCTCGCTGCGAGCAGCAAACCGGGTGGAGGGTTACACCACAGTGGATAGTATGAAGGGAAGGATAGTTACAATTCTACTGGTATAATGCTCATAGTTTTTTGTTCACGATTATAAAAATAAACTAAAAGACAAGAAAACAATTTCCCCCCCCCCACAATTAACTTAATATAACTTTATGTATTTTGCAATTGGAAATAATTAAATATTATTCCTTACTTAACAATAACTTAAAATTTGTTTTCTTAAATTTTTTTCTTCAGTGAATGTTATGTAAGCTTATAATCAAAGGTTACGCTCTTGTATATATCTATACAAATTTATAAAATTATTCAATTCAATTTGAATATTTTGTAAATAATAAATAATTTATATACATCAAGCATAAGACCGACTTAAAAATAAATGACAACAAAATTGTTTAGTACATGTAATCATTTATTACTCCAGCTGTTCCTGAACTAAGTTAGTGGGAAGGATAAGTTAATATTTCGTAATGTTTCCATAAAATAATTTCAATAGATTTGTATTATAATTAGTAACTAGGGCTCTATACTAATGTCGTACCTAAATATATTTTTTAAGAATTTTCCTTCCTTACATTTTAACTATTTACATTCGAAATTAAAATTTTATTATTTAAACAGGTCAAGATAATGAGCAAGAACCAAATAAATACAATGAAAATATTGAAACAGGAAAAGAGGAATTAAATTTATTAGCTTTGTTTGAAAAACGACTACAATTTATTTTACGTTCTCTATGTCTACTTTGTCAACAGCACAAGTAAGTATTTTAAATCCTTGTTTTTATAAATGTATAATAAAAAAAGTTCTATCATGTATGAAAAAAATCTATATAGAGTTTTTACGGGTATATCCGTTTTAAGGTCTCCTGAATAAAAAAAAAAAAAGGTTTTAACTCTTACCATTCGAAACTTAGGGCTGACTTGGTGTCTTATTTTCCCTACTACTCACACCTGGAGGCTGACCTGAATAATTGATTTCTTAGCAACAGTATTGATATTAAATCTTAATTTAAAAGATCTGATATATATTCACTTTTGACCATGCTTTATTAGAAGGTGTGAACCCTTACTGATATTGTTTGTAACTTCTTATTTATCATGAAACAAAACTGTTTTACACAAGACAAAATAATCAATATTTCATCAGCTGATTACTCTGTGTTATCAAGATTATTCCAACCTCTAACCTTGTATTGTATACAACTAGCTGTTTTATTGTTGTATTGACAAATTACTAGTAGTAATTTGTGTTTCTTATGTCTTTTTACTGCTGAATAAGTATTGGTAGTCTGATAAGTAACGTAATGAAATGAAGTGAATTGTGCTTCAATGAAGTAGATTGTACATGATTGATATGATTGATTAGGCCTAGCCTACTGTAATAGAAAACATTGTAGATATAAGTTATAACGTTGTTTGCTAGTTTTAATTTAATTTTTAATGGCAGCAGGCTCTTGCTCATGGTATTAACGAGGTTGAAGATTTGTCACATGACGATAATGAAGTTGAACTAACTATACCGGACAATCTTTATGTTCCTGATGTTAATAAAAACATTGATGTTGAAAATTGATTTCAGATCTATTGGTATTATAGATGATAAGGAATTAGAAGAATTAACACAAAAGTCTAGGCCTAAAAAGAACCAAATATAGCATGGAGAACATAATTAAAGACAAATTTATGACTATGACCGCATTCCTGATATATTTTTTTTATTTTTATTTTTTATTTATTTATTTTTTTTTACACACTACCCCTTTAAATTAAAATTTGCTTTAGATTTTTTAAGCTATTTTATATAGATGAAATTCTTTAAAAAATGTATCCGAGACTAATATTTATGCCAAAGAACGTATAGGTCTAAAACAGTCCTTACAATTATTGTTTTATAGTCTGAAACAGGTGGGGGGGGGGTATTTGTGACGACTTATTTCCTTTTATCTCCTATTGGAGCATAGGGCGTCCAGAAGAGCTGTCCATCTGTTCCTGTCTCCAGCAAGTGCCTTCACTTCTCCCCAAGTCTTGTTAACCTCTTTTGCTTCTTTAATAATGGTCCTCTTCCAGGTTTCTCGGGGTCAACCTCTTCTTCTGACACCTTGCGGGTTCCAATCTAGGGCCTCTTTCTCAATTGTTCCGTCTGGCTTCCTCAGTGTATGTCCTAACCACCTCCACTTCCTCTCTCGAATCTGCAGTTTGACCCGAATTTGACCTGGGGGTATTTGTAGTATCACAAAAATATATTAACATACTTTAGCTCAGCAGAAATCTAATTAATTCAGTTTATAAATTACTGTACACTGCACCTCTGACAAATATTAATGACACTCTTAATACATACCTCTAATCATATTGCGTAAGATCCAATTACCAAAATTTAGCCAAATTATTAAAAAATGTATTTATAAACACTTCATGATGGTGCAGTCTTATTGTATGTAAATTAATTACAACTGAATAGAGAAAACCGTATTTTTAATTGAGAGGAGAATTAATAGTCAATGATATCTGTCTATCACGTGTACATTGCCCTATAGCCCAAATGTAAGGACCAATTTGAATTAAATTTGTATTTGGGCATATTTTGACCATATGTAGGAACTTGTCCATTAAAATAAAATAAATAAATTGGAAGGTAGCTTGTATAAAAAAACAAAATTTTTTTTTTTTCAAAATTAGCTTTAATGATTTAGATAAAATTTTGTTCGAGTATAGCCCCTAAGTATCCGACAAAAAATATTTGTCCCCATTTCTCCAAAATTGCCTGTTTATGAGTTATTGCTAAAAAACCAAGAAAATTTATTTATAGCTGTTATAAAGAATGTAATATCTCAAAATCAGATCTGCATGGAAGCTTAATGACCCACACCCAGGTGCTAATTTGTAATTAAAAAAATATTACAGTTCTGGAATATTTAGTAACAAAAATTAACTTTGAGCACTGTCATTGAAAGCTTGATTTTAATCAAATACAATTTAACGCTGTGGATATGTTTATGGATTAAAGCAACATTAACCCCTTATTTAAATCCCGTATGTAAATATTTTTTTCAAAGATTACAACCAAAAAGGTTTTGGAGTGATATGCACTTGTAGTATAAGAATAATAACTGTACATTATTTTTAGTTGTGATATGAACATTTGTAAATTAAATTGTTCTTTTTTTTTTAGGTTAGTAGCATTACCACGCTATAAAGAAATGTACAGTCAGGTACTGAAGCAAAAAGAGGATAGAGGATTAAATGATCACTTAAAGATGGTACTAACCCAATTTGAAGAATTAATAAATAAAACTCGGTGACAAGATTTGTTAGAATCTTGTATATATGTACATAAATAACTAGGCCTAATTGACAGCGAAAAATAATTTTATTTATAATTATTATTACCAAAGGATATTTCTACCACTCGAAACTTCATTTATGTATTACACTATTGACTTACTGTTATTTAATATTTGTAATTTGAGAAGACATTAGTTGTAAGACTTGGAATATTTTATGCTTAATTTTGAGGAAATATTTAATCGAGTAGAAACATGCTGGTTACTGCTTAACTTACAAGCTCAAAGTAAGTATAAGTAAAACTGAACATCAAAGTTTTCCTATAACAGAGTATGTTGTATATCCCTCTCCCATATGTATTAAAAACCATGTGTGTAGTACTACACCTATTTGTTTTATAAATTTCTGTATATATATAAAGCAACATATTATATATATATATATATATATATATATATATATATATGTAAAGAGGATGTCTTGGGCTATAATCTGATGTATAATTTATTTTATTTTGATATAAAAAAATATTAATACTTGTAGCTCATTATCAAGTAGAAACAGCTAAAAATTCTAGAGGTATGCTAGAGGCTTTAGTCTGACAATTGTACACTTTACTATGTTAGGGCAGGAGAGGGTTAAACAAATACAATGTTTGTTTCGAAGCACCAATTTACTAAATCTTTTCCTTATGAATCTACATTTTGAAGGTTTCCAGCTCTCTAATGTGTAAATACGTAATAGTGTACATTTCCTATTCATCACATGCTGAGAAGAAGCCAGTTTTATATGATCTCACAACTTATTTTAATATTATTATATCTTGAGCCGTTCTGTAACGAATTTGTTACATAAGTCTAGTATTTTTGTGAAACTTTTAACCAGTTGATCTGACTTTAAAGTGTAACATTATAGCTTAATGTTAATTTTTAAAAATTGTTAATAAAATGAAAATATTGCTCCAGATTTAGTGTATTTTTTTCAAACTCTAAATGAAAATGGTTTAAAAATTGTAATAATAATAATGATGCTTTATTAAAAACAAAAACAATATAATACATATTGCTTTACATTTTTCTTCTACATTGGTTCATTAAAAGTTGGACAGTTGATATTGTTGTGCAGTTGTATACGATAATATATTTTCATACTAAAAAGTAGCCGAATAAGTTTGATAGTGCACATAAATTATTTTTAAAATACAAATATAACAACAATAATCAAAATATGTGGAGGAAAAAAATAATTTTAAATCAACTAATATATAATAATTACTATTGAATAATGAAGATTAGCGAGAAAAAGTAAGTAGTTCATAACATTAAAAACCATAATAATTAATTCATAAATTATCCAAATCTTAAAATATAACTAAAACTTCATCGGTACATTTTTTATAGACCATGGTGACAGCTGCAATAGTTAAATATAAAACATGGAAATTAACGGAATATGTTTTAGATTGAAATGTAATCTCAATAGAAAAAGGGGTTTTTTAAAAAAATAAATGTTAAATTGTATTCATAAAATTTATGAATTTTATGAATAAAATTCATAAAATTGCTTAGCAACTAATATCCTAACTCGATGAGAAGTGATCTTTTAAATTTAATTTGGGAATTATAAATCCTTGCACTAAACTGTATCTGTATTTCAGTTTTTATTTACATAAATTTTGTATTCTAATTTTCTTTAGCTGTGAGCATATGGCATCAAAACGGTATATATCTTCACCTTCATTGCACTAAAAGCATTTATAATAACAACATTTTAAAATTGAAATTTATTGATTCAATCCTACATTTGAATAACCACCTCATTACCCATAAGTCTTTTTTATCATCAATGTAGCCCCTATTGTCTAGTTCCAATTGTAATGATTTGTAAATACCATGGAATCAACCTTTCAGCTACCTGTCAGCGGGTAAAATGGTCAGAGCTTGGCTGTGGTATAACCCAAAAATAATTGACAAATTTCAACAAATATGCCACGACTAGAGCTACATTGAAGACGGTGAACTCCTACTCGCCAATAAATGTAAAATCACCCGGTATTCTGCAGTTTAATGTGACGTAGTTAGTATTTTCGTAAAGTTATAGAATTTTCGACCTTTCTGATTTGATGTTTTCGTCTTTGAACTTTCTGTCTGACTGTAAGTTACTATTAAATACTTCCATGTTAGGCTCTTACAATATTGAATATTTTGTTTAACATATGAACATTGCAATTCTCTCTTATTACAAAACATTGATCAGGATTATAGAAGAAATAAAAACATAAATCTGAAAAATCTTTATCCCAGGAATTAAAATTTACAGCACTTAATTATTTACTATTACTTTTACATGAATGTCTTGTATTTTCATGATCAAAAAACTAGATCCTTTTAAAATACCTAGACTTCTCATTAATATAACACATACAACCCCCTGACAACCTGTCATTAGTAGAGGTTTTTGTTTTTAGTACATGCACAGTTTCTATCTAAAAATTAGGAAAAAAAATTACTAACAAAATGATATTCCTTCTGTGAAAGTCTTTAGTAAAAACATAATATTATAATCTATAAAAAAACTGAAAAAGTTACTATTCATTAACTTAGATTTCATACACATGATATATTTTTATTATAGTTACCCACATTAGTCCAGTTGTTCTTGTGTTTCCTTTATAAGATGTCCCTTCTTCAACTGCTGCTACTAGTACAATAAAGTACCTCTGAGATCTTCGTCCCTGTGTGAAGTTGTAACACTCTACTACCAAATATTAATAGCATGCACCACATACCTACAGCTTACCCCCTCCTCTTCCTGACCCACATCATGTAATCACAGTGTAATGAAACCCCAACCCTTTCAGTTTTTCAGAGTTTCTTATAATCAAGTTTTTTATAATACATTTTTTTATGAAGTCTTAGGTTAGATTCACCTCTTTCATCTTTTATCAACTCTTTCTTGTCCAACTTTTGTTCTTTTCCGACTTAGATGCTACTAGCATTGTCAAAGGCTAGGTGTCCTTTATCCTTTATATTGTTATTTTTCCCTTTTTTATATGGTGATGATGATTGAGGGTTTTTTTGTATTTAAACAACAAGGACAAAAATGTAAGATAGAGCGTGTTCATAAAGTCATGTTCTGGTTTTGAATAAAATATATTTACAAAAATATATATTCAGAAACAAATAAAATAAAAGAGCAGATCAAAAAGTTGTTTTCTTGTTTATGTGGGTAGCTTTGCTAACATGCAAGTGATATTCCAATCTTCCCACACTCGATCTAGAACATTTGACGTTATTGAAACTAATGCTTCTTGAATTAACTGTCTCAATGTTTGATCTTTGAATCCTTTGACTATAGTCATTTTGTTTAACATACCCCTATAAATAAAACTTCATGTGTGTGAACATCGTGGTCGAGCCTTCCATCCATCTGTTCCAATCCAATGTAGAGGAAATTTATCATCAAGAAAATTACAAACAACATTAACACAATAAGATAGTGCCCTATATTTCTCAAAATCATGTTTCCATCCTCAATTTCGGAGAGACCATATAGCTTCAACATGTCTAGGTATGTACTTCTACTTACAGTGCTTTCAACAAAGAAAAAGAAGCCAATAATGCAATCTTGTGCAAAAGCAGACCAAACATTGACTTTTGGGCTGTCGTACATGTTCAACAAAGGTGTGATAGATTTATTACACAAATTTGAACATAATGATATACATGACTGAAGTATGGAAAGGATCACTAAAAATAAATTGGGTCAGAAAATTGTTATCAAGAATGTCTACAGTAAAATTATAACTTTTAAAGTTATCTTCTAGCCGCAATACATTAAATAACTAATGTTATTAGGCTTATATAGCTGAGCAATTTTTTTCACTACCTTGTGAACTATTGTATGTCAAACACATTATCAAATTGAGATTTTTAATCTTTGTAAAAAGCTCTTTTCGTATGTTTTCTACAGTTTTATTGCTGATTGACGGCTTACCTGATTGTTTTTTTGTGTAATAAGTTAACAGTTTCTTTCAACTGTTTGCCCCATCTACGAATGTTATATTCATGAAGGATATGCCAATATTCACACTGCACTAGAGTTACAGAATTTAATTTTGTAAGTCATAAAATGCTCTGAAATTTCCTTTGCATGGTTGTCATTATTATTTTAAAATAAAATTGACCCTGTGGTTAAATGGTTATCCAATTATTAATAAAACTAAATAACGTGTCTTTCATGAACCTATAATGTAACTTTTGGAAGACCCTACCATGAATTTATGAACACACTATGTATATCACCAGTGGCAGTATGTCAGGTGCTTTAAAAGAGTTTACACATTTATTTTATATTATTCTAAGAATTATGTAGTTCCAATTTCCAATTCCTTAGGGGATTACTGTCGTGAGCATGCACTTGGTAATCCTCTCTTTAGATCCCTTTCATTCATATTTCTTGTCGTCTTGCTTAACCAACTCTTGTTCTCTTCAGACCTTGATATTATTAGAGGAGTCTATATTTTAAACTTTTCCCCTCAGAGGCTCACGAGAAAAATAAACTAGTGAGTATCGGTTTAGCAACCCTGATAGATCTAATTTTTTATTCATGTAGTCTTTCCTTCATAACTTTCTCTGATACATATAAATTAAAAAATACCATTTAATTGGTGGTGTTATTTACATGCTTTCTGTCATTATTATATGCAACACAACATTGAATACTCAACAGTAGAGTTATAAACTGCTATTTAAGACAAGATTTCACACATCGTATATTTTGAAAGATGAAAATAATAATTCTTAGTAGCTCCTTGGTTCAACTGTACGAGACAACAATTTCATGTTCCTATCTTCATTTATGTGAATTCATTTTTCAGTATCCAGGTCACTAATATATATAATAAAGTACTATACCTTAATTTCCCATCAGTGAACCTCTTTTTCTTTAATCTTGATGCGTTTCGAGATTTTTATCCCATCATCAGAAATTCCCTCTATGGATGGAGGTCGTCAAAACGTTAAATACACAAACACATACACATAACGCACAACACATTAAAAAAACACAGTCTGTAGATGCGCATCTTACGGCTCCCGGATATGCACTGGTTGTCCGTTGTTAAACAACACACAAAAACTATGATAATTCAGAACGCCCGAGGCATATCATAGTTTTTGTGTGTTTTTTAACAACGGACAACCAGTGCATATCCGGGAGCCGTAAGATGCGCATCTACAGACTGTGTTTTTTAAATGTGTTGTGCGTTATGTGTATGTGTTTGTGTAGTTAACGTTTTGACGACCTCCATCCATAGAGGGAATTTCTGATGATGGGATAAAAATCTCGAAACGCGTCAAGATTAAAGAAAAAGAGGTTCACTGACGGAAAATTAAGGTATAGTACTTTATTATATTCATTTATGTGGCCGTTATTGAGCTATGTAGCATAAGTTATGTGCTGTGTAGCTATGTGCCATGTCGATAATCACTTTTGGTTTCCTCAGGCCATGAAATGTGAAGATTAGTCTAAAAATTGAGGTTGATTTTTTTTTCCTGATTACGAAAGTTACCCTATACTACTCAGTGTAAGTAAAAATGCTTTTTTAAAAAAATATTTTCAATATATGGATTACAACTATTTCAGTTTTCATAGGGTTAAATCAGTAAAAATATATATGAGTAATTATAGTTTTATTGGTTAAATAAAATTACTTTCTTATTTTCTAAGTATCAAAAGTATTACAATAATTATTTTGTTAAATTATTTCCCTATTCACTATTTCATACATCAAAACTAATGTTAACAAAAAAAAAAAAAATCTAAAACTTTTACATTTTCTAAAACTAGTTCTTTTGAATAAATAATATTTAATTTATTCAAAAGATAGAAAGCTAGTTATTATTATTTATTGTGCTAGTTTCATAGATAAAATACAATACTAGATAGATAGAAACAGTATCATAGATAAAATACAATACTAGATAGATAGATAAAGTTTCACAGATAAAATACAATACTAGATAGATACAGTTTCATAGATTGATAGTTTAACTACTACAATTTCAAAATTTATTACGTCTGGTGTTTAATGGAATATTTGAACTTTTGATCACATTATCAATCTGATTAGGCACTGGCGGTTTTTCAAGTAGTTCTGGGAAGTGAAGTTGAATATTACTTAAGAATTTCTTCATAATTTTCTTTTCTTCAGGAGTTGGATTTCCGTCTGTTATAAACAATCGTGTTTCATCCACTATGATTTTCAGAACATTTGTATAATAATTATTTGTTTTCCAGTAGCGAACCTGCACAGTCTGCAAAATTAAAAAAAAAATAAAATAACACTAAAAATCAATCTTATGTAAAAAGAGATTTATTTATTATTAATGTTACTAATTTTATACTGGGAGATATATAGGCTACATATCTTAAAGCTACATTAACCAACAACAAGTTACTTACCCAGCCCTATCATACAATGTAGTACAAGCAGATTCTCAAAATGTAATGTCCAAAAGTTTGTCTTTTGGTTCTAGTAGGAAATATTAAATTGTATTGGTAGATCAAGGAGTTTACAATGTAGACTACATACCCAGTGTACTTAGTATAGGGTAAGTGTATTTTGAACAGTTTACATAGACACACTTGTGGCCCAGCCAAGGAGCCCACCAAACCAAAATCATAATAATTATAAATTAGGATGTAATGATAAGGGATTTTTAAATAATAAAATATGAATTGGCACTTGCGATTTTGATGAGCAGTGCAATATGACGTAGAAGAAGGGGAGGGGAGAGACGAGGAGTGGAGGGCTTGAGCTAGCGAGCCGACCGAGTCTTTTCCGAGAGCCGCTAGAAGAAAGACCGCTACGGGACGAGGTCAGGTCAGTCCATTTTCGGCCACGTGCTAGTTAAATTCAACGGTATGCTTTTCGGCCTCTATTAAGGCTTTATCTTGCCGTTATGTCTTTTTTTATAAATTATAATAATTCTGTAATCTAACTCGGCAGTAAATAAAATATAATATTTAATTTCACTTGCGTTGCGTTCGTTCATTAGCGTCCTAACCCGACACCTTGGCCCATCCTGACAAGATTCGGCTAAAGTGTACGCGGTCTCCAGCCAGCCGGAGCTTCCAGCTAGTCAAAAGAAGTGGAGACGGTCACATACTTTATTAGCACAATACATTCTATGTCAATAATAAAAAATTGAATTAGGCCTTTATATATCAAGGATAAAATAAAGCAAAAGTTTCAAATATTTAATAATATAAATGAGCTACAATTGTTTCGCCTTGCGGCATCATCGGGCAACATTAGTTTTATCCAACAACAATATTATTAAATATTTGAAACTTTTGCTTTATTTTATCCTTGAATATGGAGTTACAACAAGAAAGTTGTATTATATATCAGATCTAGGTGCTTTGTCAGAGCTAAATCATACAAATAAAATTACAACAATGATTTGATCAGTCATTAGCTTAAATATTATTTTACTTATTTATTTAGTTTTTATTTGATCAATTATTCTATAAGGCTTTCCAAAAATTCACTAATCAAATAATAGGCTTTATCAATGATTCTATCTTTTATTCTTATTCTAAACTGCTTTAACTTGTTATAGTTATTGTGTAACCAATTATACAATTTTACAAACAGAGATAGATAATGTTTAGAAAGTCTAAAATTTCTAGTATAGCTGTGAACAAATTTGTTAGATTCTGGTAATTTATCTTTAATGATATGAACCCAAATCAAGATTTCATATAAGAGTAGTCCACCAATAGTTTGAATTTTTAATATTCTAAAAATATTTCTACATGAACTTCATGGCCTAGAATTTGTCATACAGTAGAACCTCTGTTAACCGGCCTCGGATTAACCGGACATATCATAGTGTACTGGTTGGATGAGAGTTTCCGAAAATAAATTGTAATTGAAACACCAAAGCAGCGGCGATATCAAACGACTTTGTTGATAATGGTATCCCATTGTCGGCGGCGTAAAAACACCGCGGCACCAAAGCAGCGGCGAGTCAAACGATTTTGTCAATAGCGGTATCCTATTGTCGGCGGCATAAAAACACAGCGGCACCAAAGCAGCGGCAAGTCAACCGATTTTGTCGATAGCAGTATCCTATTGTCGGCGGCATAAAAACACCGCGGCATTGGCACCCGTCGGTATAGCAGACATACACCCACAAAAACGTTTGATGGGCCGCTTTTTTTCCACGAATCATCATAGTATACATTATGGAAAATATAACATTTCTTTTCAGTTTTCGGAAGCGTGTGTTGGTTTCGTTTGAGACGCGGTTAAATGTGTCAAAAGACTTGACAGAGGGGAATCTGTAAAAAAGCTTTGTAGTGTTTAATTCTTTCATGTTTGATATATAATATACATAACATAATATATACGATACATTTATGTACAATAAAATGAGTTGCAATATCATCTTAAATGCATAATTCTTAGTGCTACCTGATTAAATAAGCTTTCAATGAACGAAAACCGATTTTTCACGGGAACCTCGGATTAACCGGCCAAACGAGCAACCGGCCCGGGTGTCAGTCCTGGCTAGACTGATTAAGAGGGGTTCTACTGTATTTCTAATTATTCGCTTTTGCATTATGAAGACTGCATCAACACCCAAAGAAATACCCCAGGGTATTCTATATCTAAAGATAAATTCTACATACCTTACAAGCATCGAATGGAACTCTTATCTTTCAAGTGTAGAAATACAAAGAAATTTACTTTAATTTCTGCTGAATGAAGTTCAGATGAGCTTGTCAGTTCAGTCTCTCTTCCAATAAAACCACCAAAAATTTATGGGTTTTAACAAAATTTGAAACTTCAAAGCTTGATAGTTAAGATTTCTTGCGGAAAATTTTATTATTTGCATTTTATCAAAATTTAATTTTAACCCATTTTTATTAAACTAAAATTCCATTTCATTTAGAGTGTTTGTAAGAGATGTTGATACTTGATTTGTTGTTTTATTTTTTAGAATTGGTGTTGTATCATTAGCAAATGAGATGAGGTCTTTGTTTATTGATTTTGATAAATTATTAATATAAAAAAAGAATAATAAAAGGCCCAATACAGATCCCTGTGGTACCACAAATATGATGTCTTTTCACTTAGAAGTATATTTTATATTATTTTTATAGATTGTTTAAAGTTACACACGATTTATGAAGCTCGTAATTGTGTACATCATTACTTCCCTGGCGTCGACTAGATGTGTATAAATTAAACAGTATTCACTTGCTTTGCTCAAGTCAGCTCTGATTTGCTTCGTAGCTGTAGATATTTTCAAGAAGCCTCTAATTTCTATGCTCATGTCAATAACTCAGTCCTGCCGGGTTTCATAACTACATAAATCATATTTTATTTGGAGGTCAGTATTCAAAATTATTTTTTACAATAATTTTGCTATTTGTCATTGTAGAGAGGTGGATACCCACTATATGCAGAGTTAAAATGTGCGAATTTACATCTAAGTTACTGTGTTTTAGGTTGAATAACACATGAGATATGGGGAATAAAACTGTTTAAAATGGCCACCATGTTGAGATTTTTAATGGGCGCTAATAGAATATCTGAATTTCAAAAACGATCTTAATTTTTAGAGCTGCTATTGCCCTTACATATAGACGAGAATGACAACAAATGAACAGCATGTCGAAAATCACATTTTTCAGTTTCCTTAGGAAATGAAATGTGAAGATCATTAAAAAAACTAAGGTCGACATTTTTGTGATTACCAAATTTTCCTTCTACTTCGTACACTGGGTAAGTGAAGAGTTCCAAAGAATATATTTTCAAACATGCTAACGTTTGAATCTGGCAATATGTGGTTCATGTATCTAGGATATCTTGAATCAATATCAATAGGACACGTAGCTGAGATATATGTCAACACGTCAAGAAATGCTATGGATAGTATAGATGAAAGCAATATCAATAGGACACGTAGCTGAGATATATGTCAACATGTCAAGAAATGCTATGGATAGTATAGATGAAAGCAATATCAATAGGACACGTAGCTGAGATATATGTCAACATGTCAAGAAATGCTATGGATAGTATAGATGAAAGCAATATCAATAGGACACGTAGCTGAGATATATGTCAACATGTCAAGAAATGCTATGGATAGTATAGATGAAAGCAATATCAATAGGACACGTAGCTGAGATATATGTCAACATGTCAAGAAATGCTATGGATAGTATAGATGAAAGCAATATCAATAGGACACGTAGCTGAGATATATGTCAACATGTCAAGAAATGCTATGGATAGTATAGATGAAAGCAATATCAATAGGACACGTAGCTGAGATATATGTCAACATGTCAAGAAATGCTATGGATAGTATAGATGAAAGCAATATCAATAGGACACGTAGCTGAGATATATGTCAACATGTCAAGAAATGCTATGGATAGTATAGATGAAAGCAATATCAATAGGACACGTAGCTGAGATATATGTCAACATGTCAAGAAATGCTATGGATAGTATAGATGAAAGCAATATCAATAGGACACGTAGCTGAGATATATGTCAACATGTCAAGAAATGCTATGGATAGTATAGATGAAAGACTAAACCTTTTTCAGGAAGAGAATGGCAACAATTTCGAACACTTGTAATAATCCTAACAATTAGGGATTTGGCTTAATTTTAAGATGTTTTTATTAAATTTCATTTAATTGCAAAGAAATTTATATACTTTCTTTTGTTCTATGTTTAAAAACAAATAAATTTTAGTTAATTAAAGTTTTAACTTTTGAAAGACCCAGTACTTCTTAATCTGCATAGTGATCACACACTCTTTTTGCAATTAATATAAACATTGATTATTATTTGTATTAAATATAAAATGGTACAAAAATATTGAACAAACTTTCTCTATCATCCATTTCCAAAAACTAAGTGTCGTCAAAAATGTTAGTTGTCAATAAAAACGTGAAAATTAACTATGGACGCAGTCTTTGATAAATATTTATATATTAAAAAATTTCTTTAAACTAGTTTAAAATGTGACAAGTACATCCTTATAAATTAAGCTTTGTATCATTGGGATCATTACTTGCTGAGATATAAACGTTTAAAAAGAGGACTGCAAATGGCAAAACGGGAAATGTTAAAAAAACCAACATTTTTTAGTACTTTTAAATTGCAATTCCTCCTAAACCCTTAGAGATATCAGGACAGTGGTTAATGTTAATTTTAATTTTATTTTTTTGCCATTTATTCCTTAACTGTAATATTTTTGTTACTTGCAATTTTGCACATAGGTTTAGGGCATTAATATCTTCATGTATTATTTATATTTAAACGAAATCAGTAGAGTCCATTTTGAGAAATCAATAACACCCCCATGGTAAATATAGATTGCGTCCATTTAAGTTTTATTAGGCCCTTAATGACTACTTGAGCAAAATGTGATCAGGGGTCTTTATTTTATAAGGCTATGATAACTGTGAGATTTTTTCCTTTACATAACAATAAAAACCAAAATAAAAATTCCCCATACTATGTCTTCAACCCTTTTTTCTGTGTTCAGCCCAACCCTAAAGTTTACAGGTGAGACTATAAAGAAATCATTTATGTAAAAAAATACCAGGGAACTCCTAGGGAAAGACACACCAAAAAAACTCCTAGGGAATAATAACAAGGGAAAGTCATGAGCATGCATCAGTCCAACTAGAGTTTCTATCAGGGCAATGTAAACTCAGGGAACTCTCTACAAGTGTTGGAATAAAAATGCCGGGACTTGCAGATTTTGCTAAGAGGAGGAGGATATCCCACACTATTTATTAGTTGAACATGATACAGTAATACACTAAAAAGGGGTAGGCATCTGGAAGATTGTCAGACTGATATAAAGAAGATGCCTACCCTTGACCCCTTCATGCATTGCACTTTCTAAAGTAGTTTGAGCTGGAGGGACTTAACTAGACAGTAGTTACTCTTTAAAAGAAGTAGGCGATAATGTATCTCTAGAAACTGGAGTGTATTTCACACACATCAGTACTACTAAGTTCATAACAGAAGTTTATTTATACCCTAAAATTTTTTGTATTAGTTTTACATACGCAATTAATGGCAAATGTCCGATCATGCCTTATTAATAATATTAACAATCCATCATTATCAAATAACTTTAAAACCTAGTATTTAATAAATAAAACATACAATATTATAAAACTAACCTTTAAAGATGATCCTTTGTTTTCTTGTATGACTACTGAGAAATGCTTCAATGCTGACAAAACATCACGTTTCATAAATAAGTAATATACTCCAAATTCCTTTTCTGTTCTAATTTGTAGAGATTTTTCTTTATATACTTTTTCTGCTGACTTTAAATCATTATATGGGTCATATGTTTTATCCATAGTATATTTTAAATAAATTTTGTGCATTGTAGCTTCATAATTACCCAAGTCTGAAGCGATTTCAAGATGTTTAAGTGCTGTAGCATAATTCTGAAACTGAATTATAATATTTGAAGATATTTGATTTGTTATCAAAATAAAATTGTTAGAAATAACAGTCATGCATGTTTGATGAAAAAGAGAAAATGGGGGATATCTATGCATAACTCGTCATTGCCTATGAGATTAATAAAGATCAAAACATTTAAAATTGAAAACAGTACAAAAGTATAGTTCCCAAAACGGTTACCGGTACCAACCGCATGTCTTGGGCTACATCTACATCTTTTTGTAGATTTTCTGAATTTTTTGTTGTAATATATGTAATTAAATTATATGTTTTATAACAAACAATGTAAGAGTGATTTGATAGTTTAATTCCAGAAGGAGTTTGAGGAAGCATGACACTATTTTGATTACCTACATAGGGAGTTACTGAATTCATGACCCTGTGGAGATCCACTATAAACAGCCTCCCACTCTTCCAAGTTGTTCTTTTCTTTCCTGTGACCTGTACTTCTTCCCATGCCCGTGAATGTGTATTTTTCTTGATCTATTCTGTCAGATTTTTTCATCTTAACTATCCCTTACTGTCTCCACCCCCTTTTTAATCAGTTTCCTCCCATACTAGCACAATTTAGACTTGATCTCATAAAACTACAACTGTTCAACCCACATATTGAACTTCACATGATCATATGCTAATGGGACTAATTCTAAGGTATCAATTCAATAATGTAATCAAAGTTCTTTATTAACTGTAATTTGACTTACTGGTTTATAATTTTGATACATCGTTGCAGCAACATGATGTATATATGAATTGTTTGGTGATAATTCTAAACATTTATCAATGATTTTCTTTGCTTCTTTGACATTCTTATATGGGGCAGGAAGCTTAAGCAAACCCTGTGCACAACGGATCATCGAACGAGGAGAATTTGAACGGGTCTCCATGACTGACCTGAAAAAAAAAATTGAAATAAAACTTTGATTCTTCTATTCACATTTTATTGGTCTGACACATATCCTAGGGTAAGGCTAATATAAAATATAGTTTTTAAACCAATAATTATGAATATAATAGTTATTTACAATGAGTCATTAAAAATATTCTTCCATTCTTCACCCCTTCCTCTAATATTTTAGTATAGCTTTTTAAATGTATAAAATTAATGTTTTTGATTTGAGGCTCATTTTCAGGATAACAGTAAGTTGAAATTAAAATATAGCTGAAAACAAAAGGACATTGTGCTTTTTAATTTATGGTCATATTTGATTATTTTTTAAGGAAATTTATTAAAAATTCTGTTTTGAATTATAACTGCCTAGTTATTAACATAGATATAACAAATTTCATAGCATAGTAGTATTTCATTATATTTATTGCTCATCCAGTACCTTTACGAAGTATAAAGTAAGTTTGAAACATGATAAAAATTGAAACCTCTCTTTTTAACTGATCTTAACGTTTCATGGAAGGAAATCGAAAAAATGATTTTTGATTTGCCGTCTGTCTGTCGTCGTTGTCGTTGGAGTCCTTGTCTTTAAATAAACATATTAGCGAAGACAAAAATTAAGTTATGAAACATGAAGTAATATAGAGGAACTATAGTGTATTCATATAAAACCCTATTGAAATTCAAAGTGAAAATGTTAAAATGGTAGGTATATAAATTAAACAAGTATTTTGTTCACGTCTCTTGTGTTATTAAACATATAACACACTAAATGAGATATATTAGCAGGTTTCAATTCTGCATTTAATAGTACCAACTAATAGCGTATTTAATGGAACAAATTAGCAAAGTTGTTTATAGTTATTAATTATTGTTACAAGATCTGGCAGTCACCAACACAAGCATAACTGGTGGAGACTCTTTCACAAGTACATCTTTGCTCCCCTCCAGAGTTGGGACAATGACACAAGCAAAGCAAATGGAGACATATTAATGTATACATATATACTAGGCTCATTAAAGATCAGTTGACATGATGTGAATATAATACAAGGTTTAAAAAACCTGTCTAACAACTGTTTTAAATAAACTTACTGTACTTTATAACACACCTTGATCTACCAATACAATTAAATATTCCTTACAAGGCCCAAAAAGCAACTTTAGTCCACTATATTTAGAAGATCTGATTGTATTACATTGTTTGATATGGGCTGGGTATTATATTAATTTTAAGTAAATATTAATTTTATTGTTAAAACACAATTGATGTTAACTTTAAAGTTAAAATTATCAATAATTGTTACAATTATAAGATAAATAACAATATTCATTATCACCAATAACATAACCAATAAAATAATTGTTCAAACAATTGTAACTGCGGAGTGGCATTTGTTAAAATAAATCAAAACTGTGCAAAAACATTGCACAAACTTTTAAAACCATAGATCTACAAGTTGATGGGTCCATGATAATACTTACCCTACTCTACCATAAAATGTAGTAAAAACAGATTCTCTAAATGTAAATGTAAATGTTTATTGGGCTTGGTAGAAATTTTTAACTTGTATTGGTAAATCAATGGGTCTAATCCAGCAGGGTGAGTTAATACATAGGTTTATTGAACCCAGTATAATTAAGTACATCACTACATTCTTGTCATCGGCAATGCTCCCCCAGGCCACGTAAATGTATGTATATTATAAAGTCTTCACTCCCTCCGCCTTTTGGCCTTGAAGCTGTCCATGTGTGATGGGAGACTCTACTTCCTATTCTTATGTTGGTGATGCAGCCCTGCCTGATCTTGTATGAATGTCACATTTTCTTGGTAAATCAGAGTTTGAAATAACATTTTTTGACTGTAACTTTGATTACCATGCAGAATTTAAATCAGCACATTTTGATCTAATTTAGTGTGTTATAGTAAGTTGAATAACACACAAGATAAAAAATAAAATAAACATGTTTTAAAAGCGGCTACCTGTTTGACATTTTAAATTAGATTTTACTGAATTTCAATGGAGTTCTAAATGAGCACACTATTGTCTCCTATACCAAATTTCATAAAATTTTTGTGGCTTTTATCATGCTTACATACAGACAACACCTATGACAGATCGATTATTAATATGGTTTAAGCAGAGATTTGCCATCATCTGTGTATATAAAAACTAATAAACGATATTTCGGGAGTATAAATCAACTCCAATTATCATGTGCTAAAACCTAGGGCATAAAAGAAAGAAAGAAAAAACAGCTAGTAGCTTAGAGCTATATTGGAAACTATTACTAAAGCTATAACCTAAGAAAGGAACCCAGGCGTAAAGTTAGGTTTGAGCAGTCAAAACTAGGACTAAATAGAAATGTGATCAAAAAAAACCAACAGACAAAGAACTGCAAACAACTGTTAAAAAGGTGGTCCCAGAAGATAGTGTCAACTTGTTTTGCCCTCTGTTTCAAAAGTTTAGTCCGAAATCAAGTTAGCCCTTCCTACATTAGCCCATTCTATACATAAGAACTTGAATAATATGAATTTTACATACTTATAGAGTTCTGATGATTTTTTATTCATTTGATCGATGCTTGGTTTAAGACGTGCTTTATCTGGCCCAGATAGTACAGAAAAGAAAGCAGCCCTGGCACACTCTCTGTAAGATTGTGCAAGGATTACCATGTATGAAGGACTTTTTTTCAAAACAATTGCTTTTTCTAAATACTCAAGTTCTTTTTTGTCTGTTAAATCATGAGTCCATTTTTCTCTCAACCTACGCACTCTTCCTGTAAACATATAAAAATAATCTGAGTTCAAAGAATGCAATAACTTATTTAAAACAGCTTGTACATATTGCTAAACCATGGTCTATGTCCTAAAAGTTAGAATACAATCAAGCCACACTTAATCTATTCTATTCAGTATTGGGACAGGCTATACATTCCTGTAGTTAGGCCTCATGGGCAAGGGCATACCCAGGATCAAAACTAGGGGGGGGGGGGCAAGCAATGGTCATTCAATATACAATTGATTATTAAAATAGTTATTTCAAGAATTGTATTAAATTCCAGCAACAAAATGTATAATAAAGATTTATTTTTTGCTTCCAGGGGGGGGGGGGCAGCTGCCCCTCACTGGGTATGCCCATGCTCATGGGCCCTTTCTAACCACCACTTCATCCAGAGAACAATATCTTGTTAAATACTACCACTTCCCAAGGCTATCTGTCATTTTAACAAACCTCAGTAGATCAGGAAAAGCAATCTCTCATAGCGCATCCACAACCACAACCATGTCTTACTCTGCCGTAATCTTTGGAGACTGCCACAAAATGGTTTATAGTTTAATACAATCCACATCTATTACAGTGAGACTAATTTTTCTGTCCAATCATTGACGGATGCCTATTCAACAGGCATTTTACCTTTAAAAAAACCTACCATTGTCATTCCTCCCTATGAGCCTTCTGCTCCTTCATTCATGAAATAGATCTTTGATTGCTTCTTCCAATCCCATTTTGTGATCCCACCTCTACCGGTTTTTCTCAAAATCGTCAGCACAGACTCAGGAATTACAAAAGTAGTAGAGGATCCCTTCCTGGCCAATTCATCTGCCCTTTTATTGCCTGCTATTCCACAATATCTCTGTGTCCAAATCAGTTTCATATCTTTGTCATGAGTCAATCCCGTCAGGTTATCTCTGGACTCATCTGTGAAACCAGAGCCCACAGTACTGTTTGACTATCTGAGAAAATTACCTTATTCTTACCTGAAAGATCACTTTCTTCAGATTTACACTCTGTTATATTAAATATTTCAGCCTGAAATACTGCATACTTAATGAACTTAATCTATAAAATGTCGAAAATATATAAATAAGCCAATATAAGAGAAAAAGCTTTTAAAATGAATTTGAGAAAATTAAAAAATGATCTCATTGAGGTCAAGAAAGTATGTGCAGATATTTATTCGGCATGTGCTCATAATTCAAATAACTTCTATATTATATAGTTCCTTATATAGCATTTAATTCTTCATCAGTTGGGAATAATAATATTGTAAAAATACAATCCTTATATAGCTAATGCATGTGTAATGTGACGGTGTTATGCACACATTAAACGATTTATGATAATATATTATACCAAGTGAGGCCCATCATATATATCAGGTTCTGTATATTATGCTTATAATAATTTGAATAACTTCTATAATATATATATATATATATATATATATATATATATATATATATATATATAATATATATATTATTGCTTAGCATACAATTCTACATCAGTTGAATATAATAACAATTTATATATTAGTTTATATACCAGTTTATACAATAACAAAGTTTAAAGTTTTGAAACGTTTTTAGTTTTTTAATTTTAATAAATTTAAAAAATTTGTTAATTGTATTTCTTGTTTTATAATATTTCATATTGTATAGATTATGTAGAGTTAACTTAATGAATCTAACAGTTTAAATCTAATTTTGGCAAATTTTTTACAACATTAGTTCAATATAAGTAAAAATATCTGGCAGTGGTTAAAGCAGTTTTAAAGGATTAAATAAAACATACCCATTGCATTTCCTGCCAAGAACCACCATCGTGATTCCATTGGATTTAATTTAATGGCTTTCTCAGCACAAGGAATGGACAATTGATGACCTTCATGTCCCATAAGTATGCATATTTCACCTTTTACACCCTCTATACCAGCACGTTCCTTATTAGTCATTTCAACTACAGGAACTATTTCTTGAAGTAGCTGCATACAGAACAGTCAAACATAAGACTTTTTGAGTACTCTATAAAAAAACTATGCACAAACATTGTACCAATTTTCTTACACAAGAATATTTTTCTCTTTTTTTTTCATTTTATTCAGAGATGATTTCCATGGTGTAGAATTTAGTTCAATATATTATATTTATTAAATATAGTATATGAAATTAAAGTCTAATACATAATATCTAAAAATTAAAATATAAGGCAATACACACACTACCAATATCCAATAAATAATTACATAGCAAACAATAATACACTCATAAAAACATAACCTAAAACACATTTCCAAAACAATATGTACAGTAAAATAAAATTAATAAAGCTATACATGAAAAAAAATAATAGCTCTAACTAAAAATATAATCAGATAATTACAGATCACATCCAACTACAATGAATCAACAAAAACAAGGACTCTTCCACAGAATTGAAGGACAATAGAAGTTGTCTAAGAATGTGCTTAAAAGTTATATAATTTTGTATAGTTTTTACACCATGAGGAAACATATTAGCCAATTCTCTGGACCGGGTTGTGATGGAAGTTTACTGTACAAATTTAATCTATAATACTTACAAACTTGTCTGGTGCCATAATTGAAAACACCCTTATTCTGGACATGGGAGAAATACAATAACATTTCAAGTATACAAGAAAGTGTTAGAATGCCATGTTCTCTGAAAGCAGTTTTACAAGTTTTAGTTTATTTCAGTCCTACTATGGCATCGGGTTTGGTGAACTCATTGCCCAGTGGGCTAACTGCAAACGTTCTCCTCAAATCTTTACATGTTGTTCTGGAGTCTTACTCGTGACCTGCACTACTCCCCACTCCTGAGGTAACTGTATCTTTCTGTTCAGATCTTTATAATCCTAACTTTCTTCCTAATATCTCCCCCTTTTCTTCTGTTTTTAGCCTAACCATAAAGTATAAAGCAATACATGCTTATGGAGTGAATGGCACCAGACAAAAGGTTTCACACTCAGAGCCTGTGCGATACTTGTGACCTTTTACAGTATTTAGCCTTACTCAAACAAGTGGGACTCTGACTGGGGGCAGGATGTTACCGCAATTAAGTATGCTGATAAAAAAGCATGCTTTCCGTGATGATTATCAACATGGGGAGTCCTCTGCTTTGTCAAGATTTTATCAACAACGTGGAGATAATAAACATACTACAGTAACTACTAGTGGAAACAATTTCTGATAGAAGAAGAACTCAAACAATGAGGAGAAGACAGGCAAAAAAAGACTTCATGGGAGTAAACATGGAAGAAGGGATATCCTGTTCCTATTACTAGAACAACCTGACAGAATAGATGATTCACTGAGAAGCAACATAAGTGGGATGGTACCTGTGATCACTAGTTCAGGGCAAGTCACCAGAGGTAGCCAAGGAAAAAAGTATTGGAGTGAAAGAAGTTCCAAGAGAACACAATTAATTGTGCAGTGCAGTAATGCAGAAAAGGGTTAGAAGTTTAGGATGGTAACACATAGATGTACATGAGATAACCAACCTTGACCCCTTTTATGTGGAGCACTTCCTAAAGATGTTGGGGGTTGGAGGTCTAATATAGATGACTGTTTCCTGTCTTAGAAGACGTAGAAAGAGCAACATGTCTCTAGAGGTTGCAGTTAATTTCATCTTACAACATCTTCTACTACCTTAATAATTGTCAAAATCTATATAGTCTAATATGTACAGTATTTTTAATAGCAAAACATATCAAGTATTGGTTATTTATTTTTTCTGAAATTTATAAAATGATACTAATAATCTTAATTTATTATGCATTATTGAATGAATTTGTTGCTGTTTTAACTGATAACAATTTTTGAACAAATTTCTTCTGCAAGTCCTAAATTAACACATATTTTTACGTTGTTTCCAATTTAAAAGAAATTTGATGTACAGTATATAACGATGTTAGATTAATTATATTAAATTTGTATTAGTTTTTTTTATGACAAATAACTTTTATGTTTAAGATATGTCATAAAAATAAAACAAATATCATAATTATATATACCGGTATAAATATATATAAACAAGTTAATGGGCATTATAATGGTACTTCCCCATCACACAATGTAATAAAAGCAGATCCTCTAAATGTATGATCGAAAGTTAGTTTCAAGGGCCTTGTAAGAAATGTTAAATTCTATTCAAAGATCAAAGGGTCTTACTCAGTAAGGTAACTTTGTTTAAAACAGTTGTTACAGAGGTTTTCTGAACCTCGTATTTGTCTATATCAGGGGTGTCCAACTTACAGAGGCTCAAGGGCCAAAAATTGAACTTGAACTTGATTGCGGACCATATAGAAAGTCTCTAAATTTAAAACAGCAATAAGAGATTATGAGTTATAAATAAAACGAAAATTAGCATAATATTATTTTTATAGATACAAGGGTTCGTTTTACACAATTAAGAAATATATTCAGATAAAATATTTTTACAATCAATATTTATATGTTAACGAAAATCAAAATATATATTATTTATCAGTGTGAACATTGTGGGCGATCAGCTGCATCAACCAAAGATCGAATATCAACCTCTAGTTGTGTTGTAGCCAGCCTCATGAAATGAAGTAGTGACACATCAGAAAGCTTGCTTCTATTTTGGTTTTTTATAAACTTCATGGATGAGAATACACTTTCACATAAATAGGTACTGCTAAACATTGATGACATTTTTAGTCCAAAATCTCTCAATTTTGGAAATCTTTCTTTGGGAAGTAATTTGAAAAAATCATGAGCCCTTTCTTTCCTTGTTATTAGAAACATGTCAGCTAGCATATCAAATATTTCAAGTTGTAGTTCAGGTGGTTGATCTTCAATTGTAGCTCCAAGAGGATTATTATAAAGCAGAAGACTACTTTTGAGATCTTCAATTTCGTCGAATCTTGTATTGAACTCATCAATTACTTCTTGGATTTGAGAACTGCAGCTTGAAAAATCGCTATCTTTGAATTCTTCAGCTAACTGAAGACAGCTAGGAAAGTGTATCAAGTTCTTGTTTTCCAATGTGTGTTTGAACACTTTTAGCTTACGGCAAAACCCATTGATGATGCTTAGCAAATCTGATATGGTTTGATTTTTTTCCTTGAAGACGTGAGTTCAAAATATTGAGATGATTGGTCAAGTCTGTTAGAAAAGCTAATTGAACCAAAAATTCTGGATCTTCAAACTTCTTTTCAAGTTCAGTGGTGTCAGATGGCACATATTTGTTAAGGAATGTTGGGATGTCTTTTCTTATAGCAAAGAATCGTTCCATGCACTTTCCTGCACTCAACCACCTTACATGGTTGTATAATAGCAAGTCTCCATACTCAGCCTCTGTTTCTTGTAAAATCTGTTTAAGTTGTCTGTGTAAAAGGGCTCGGTTTCCACCTCTGATCAAATTTATAATTTTAATCACAAGTTTAAAAACTTGATCTTGCTTGATGGATTTTCCACATAAAGCTTCCTGGTGAATAATACAGTGGATTGTCGGACAAGATACTCCATTCTCCCTAAGCAATCCTACTAGTCCAGACTTTTTACCTGTCATTGCTGGTGCCCAGTAGCGGCCGATGGTTAAGGGCAACGGGAGGGCTCTGTTTTATTTTATACACGTAAGGGAAGGCATGTTATCATTCACTTAACATTCTCAATCACAAAGGGTTAAACTTAAAAACATAAACAAACAACTCGTGTGAGTGGCGAGACACTATTTAGAACAGTTGCGCCAACTTATTTTGCCCATCGAAAACAAGGTTTTTACTAATACGGAACATCTAATTTATGGTGGCTTCACTGACTGATGTCTGCGCGCGCAGCTTCGGACTCTGCCCTAGAAGCCCATTACACGCTGTGTAAATGACGTCACGGCACCCTCAGCTCTGTCTGCTGCTTGCCACATATGACTAAATGCAATGAAACTGGGACGCTCTGGCCACTGTCCGAACTCCAGAATACATTCGTCAAATATTTTATATTGTAAAACTTCCGCTACAAATGATGGTGAAATCCATAGCGGCAATTCATAATTCATTTATCTCCAAAGAATTAAATACATATAGCGGCAATTCATAATTCATTTATCTCCAAAGAATTAAATACATATAGGTATTTACATTATTAAAATAATATTATCGTGGGGGGGCGGCGTCCGAGAGTCCTTATGAGTAAGCCGCCACTGCTGGTGCCCCATCTGTAATAATGGCCGAACATCTACCAAAGCCTCCAATTCTGTCAACTGTTTTCTTTAAAGCCTCATAAATGTCTTTTCTTTTTGTGGTTCCATGAACAGAACACAAATAAAATAGTTCCTCCTTACTAGAGAAGTCTTCAAAGGTAGTACGTACAAATATTAAGAGCTGACTGACATCTGTTTGATCAGTACTTTCATCCACACAAAGTGAAAAATATGAGATTTTTTTAACCTGGCCAAGCAAAGATGTTTCTACTTGCTCACCCATTTCAACAATCCTTCTTTGTATGGTTTGATCTGAAAGTGCCACGGATTCAAATTTCTCAGCTATTTTGGAATCCTCAAAAGCTTTTGCCATTTCAATAGCACCAAACACCATTTGGCACACCAAACACTGCAGTTTTCCATTATTGTTAATTATTAAGTAACCACTTTTCCAACTTTCCTTGTAACTCCTGTTTTCGCTATCAATTTTACGTTTTACTGATTTCCTACTCATTTTTGAACCAATATTTATTGTTCAACTCGTTGCCAATGTAATGTCTATTAAATTATCAAACAAAATATTCACAGATCATAAATATTACAATAAAAGTTAAAATACTTTTGTAAAAGGATTAATGAGGATAAAATTCTTGACTTAAATGCTCGCTATAACAATAATACTTTTAACAATAATAATAAACACTAAACAATCCAAAAAGAACAAAGGTTACAAGCGACTACCAATGTCAGTATCAGAAGTCAGACTGTCATGGCGTCTAGTCGGGTGGAAGTGTCATGGTGGTGGGGAGGGAAAACCGCTAGGCTCACAAGCAACACTACACTGACAATTACTCAAGTCGGCGTTGTCGAGTTGAACTGGTGAAGTTAACAGATTCTGACCGTTTGTTATACCTCAAAATATGAATAAATATTTAATTTTGATACAGCAATAAGTAGCATATTTGGAATAATGTATATGTATTAAATTATAAGATCGCTTCCGAAAGAAATACATTTCTAGTAATTTCTGATATTTTTGTCAAAAGCATTCGAGGCCGCACAAAATTGCATGGCGGGCCGCTAGTTGGACACCCTAGGTCTATATCACTACTTTCTTGAAGTCTGCTAGGCCTTAAAGGGCCTCGTAGATGTTATGTTAAAAGTTTCCACTCCCTTTACTCATGACGGTGTCTCGGTCCTAGTGGGCCTCATGTTATATGAAGGAGCCTCCATGCACACTTGCATCCTTGACAAAATCTAGTAACTATACATAAATCACATTTTCTTGGAAGATCAGAGTTCACAATTACATTTTGAACTCAATTTTACTATTATGATCTTGTTCTTCGGGGTTCGAACGCGTCAATATTGTCTGCACTCTGAGTACAGCCGACGTTTCGGGCACTTTACAGATGTCCATTCTCAAGGCTTAACAAATATCACATCATACATTTGACTAGTCGACGTTGACATTTGTTAAGCCTTGAGAATGGACATCTGTAAAGTGCCCGAAACGTCGGCTGTACTCAACGTGCAGACAATATTGACGCGGTCGAACCCCGAAGAACAAGATCATAATGATGTTTGTGATCGTGGAAGTCTATTGTTCAAAATTAATTTTACTATTCATCATTTTAGAATGGTATATGAGGTTGGTATGCCATTACATGCAGAATTAAATTCTACGAATAACTAATTTATAGTGCTATAAGTTGAATAACATACAAGATATATGAACAAAAAACTGTTTACAATGGGTGCAATTTTGACATTTTCAATTAAAATTTTCAGAATTTCAATATTGATCTATATGATTACACTATAGCTCTCTATACCTAATTTCATGTTACATTCTAAATTTTTGTTGTCGATATCGTTGTCACGACGACAACAATGGTGACAGACAGACAGTATGTCAAAATGAGTTTTTTGGTTTCCTGAAACGTGAAGATAAGTCAAAACTGATGTCCATATTTTTTGTTTACAATTATGAAACTTACCCTATACTTTGTATAAGCTTACTGGGCAAGTAATATTGTTATATAAATTTAAAGCCAATATGGTACAAATCTGACTCCAAAATAGAGGGTACATACATATTCATTGTGTGTAAGATAATGGTTCCAATACCTGCGTTTCTAATATAACCACAAAAGTAAAACAGATAATTATTTACAATATAGATCGTTAGTTATAATTCATAATAAATTTAAATGGTAAAATTAACTTACCATTTGTACTTCCCTAGAGCTCTCAACAACATGTGCTTTTGAGGCCAGTACAATATGTTTTAGGGCTGGTTTAATTTCGTCCAGAAATGATGGGTCATTTTTTTCCTTTCCCAACTCATTTAATATTGCTTCACATTCTTCTATTTTTTGAAGAGCACCATTCGTATCATTCTTACTTTTGAGTATAAACATAATAAGCAGCTGCACAGTTATTCTATTAAACATAAAATATAGATTTCAGTATGCTATAATATAATAACACAGTATAGGTAAGATGGGTGTTGAGAAGGGGTAAGATGACATTGAGGTACATTGGGGTACATGAAGGGTAATGAGAAGGGGCATCTTTGTGGGACTCGAATTGATGTGTGGTATCAGCTGTTCAGCAGCTGTAACACAGTCAAACAATGTGCCAGGAAAACCAATATAGGAGATGGCAACACGTTCCTAGCAGAAAAATGTCCAAGCAACTTATTAAGGGACCGAGCTTAGCTTCAACAGAATCCCTGATCAGGTTTAATCAAGAACACATCAAACAGGTTGGCTTTTATAACCGGATATGGTCATTTCAGAGAACATTTACCAGAAGTGATTCTCTTTCATGTTAGGGTAGGTCTTGAGGTACCACGAGACCTTGACCATGAGGCCTTCTGCATATAAACCAATGGTATGGTAGAGTAATTGTTTTTAAAATCAACCTTTAAAGGACATGTGTCATTATTAAAAATAATTGTTCCCTTAAGTAAAATTTAATTAAGCCTTTCTGCGTTATAAAAGTATAATGAAAACAATGGTTCTTCGTTAATTTTTATACTAATTATTTTTTTCCACTGCCATGTGGAAAAATTTACCAATTGAGGTATGTTATATGTTGAAAGGAAACTAAACAGAATGAACGTAGAATTTCTTATATTCATTCCTGCATCGATAATTTTTTTATCACATTGCCATTTTTAGAAATAATAAATTAGGTTATTACAACCTAATCTTCAGTAAGTAATGAACCATCATATAATGAACTATTTTCTGGTTTCAATATAACACTTCATTGTCATTAAAGTGAATAAACGTGATTGGAAATTTGCTTTTATAAATGGGTTTTTTGATATTTATTATAATAAGTGTAGTTATTCATGTGGAGAGTTCCTATTAAAATTAATAATATGTATTATTGTTTGATATAGTATAGTATAATGAAAGAAATATTATTTTTCTCTGTATTTCTTGAACAGAATTTCTTCGTATATAGTCATATATATACAATGTGGAAATATATGTATAGGAAATGGCTTCATATCTTTGCCTCTACACAAGTGAGTTAAACATGCAAAACATCATTTTATATCTAGAAATCTTGTATATCTAGAAAGTCATTAATATTACAAAATATTTATTTGAAACAAAATATTTTCCTCTTTTAACAAAAAATATAATGTTTTAAATTTTTTCTTTAGGTGAAAGGATAACTGAGTTTTCGACAAAAAAACTCTAAACTTAATATCTTGTTAATTGTTTACAACGCCCACGATGGCCTAAGCTGAAATATGGAATTAAGTTAATTGTTAATAATATTAATATTATTATAATTCATTGCAGAGAAACGTATAAAAAATAATGTTTCCTTTAACAGTTTCAAAATGGAGATAGTTCTTTGATAATAATTTTAATATTTTAATGTTTTGTCTATAACTCAGTTATCTTACAGAAAAAGTAAAACAAGCATTTTGTTTTTTTGTTAAAATGGAAAATTCTCTTGTAATAATTTTTGTAATGTTAATCATTTTTGAGATAATCAATGTTTAAAATTTTTAAATTATACTATTTTGAAAATATATAAAATAAAGTCTTGATTTTCTGCTATACTAGTAAAAGATTATATAATGTATATACCACATCTTCACTCAATATCTTATGTACTTCAACAGATATGTTTTTGTGTGAAAACACAAAATGAACAATAGAGAGAAAATGAAGCGTTTCCAGACCTATGATTATAAAAACTACCCATATTTTTATTTCTAGAATTAGCTCCCAAAATATTGTCATGATAATTTGGAATCATCCTATATATGTAGATACATTATAAACATATTAACAAATCTATTATAATGATTGTGATAGCTTCAGTTCTAATATAACACACAGGGTCTCACTATATTGAGCTTAGGCTTGGCAATCATGAAACTAGCTGGTTCTACACCCATTTCCTTGATGTTTTGGGTTAGATTCCTCTCCCATCTTTTCTATTAGACCTCTTTTGACCAATTCTTGTTCTTTTTCTGAACCTGATGTTATAAGAATATTTGAGGGCAAGGGGTTTTTATTTTATTATTTTTTTTTTTTACAAGCTGATGATGGAAAGGTTTTTTGTTTTTAAAACACAAGGGGAAACAAATTCAAATATTATCCTAGTATTTCTAATTTGACTTACTTGTACCATTGGACCTCACTGCTGTGTTCCATTGGTTCATTTTCATTGAATTCTGTTAATTTCAACTGTAATTCTGAAATAAAATCTTGTCTATTAGCCAGCTTTTCTAATATGTCTTGAAGATCCCAGTTAAAAGGACATTCTAGTCCTGAAAGTTTACTCCTCAACTCTATGTTTTTGTTTAGAGCATCATTTTGTCCAGAATTTATATTAGGCTTTCCTTCATTCATTTTTGTATCTTCAAAACTAACCCTTTCGACTATTATTTGTTACTTCAACTTTTATCTGAAAATGATAAATTTTGAATTAATACTTAGGTTTTATTCATAGGAACATAAAATATACTTGGATCAAATAGTTCGCTACACAGTATTTTATATGTTTTATGTAATGTGTTTAATGTACAGTACCCTTAGGGGCTGACTTTAAAATTTTTTCAAGTATTCTTGTGTTAAAAATCCACCTCAATTAACTTTCCTATCAGATCTCTCTTGACTTACTATTGTTTTCCCTGATACTAATAAAGTACCGCATTTGAAGGATAGAGGTAATTATTTTATCTTCGTTTTATTATAGTTGCTTTACAAAATTAATTTTTAATAGAGAAACGGTTTCCAAAACAGCTCTTTTCTACATTCTACCATTTTTCAAATATAGTGTGTTTTGTTGTTTTACACCTTCAGGGGTCATTTATAATGAATAATCCCGAAAGAACCTCGCTTGATCTACAAATTTTTCAATTAGTCTTGGGTTAGATCCCTTTCTTTCAAATTTCTTGTCAGATCTCTCTTGGGCCAACACGTGGTTTTTTCTGACCCTGATGTATTAGAGTATTGAAGAGTTAGGGGTTTTAATTTATTATGTCAATAGGTATATAGGGACATTTATTTTTATTAAGTCGAAATCTTTCAAGTGGCCTAGCGCCAACATATTAATTTCAATTAATATGTTAAATAAACTTAGTCAAATAAACGTACATATTCAACTCAATTATATTTTCCCCCTTTAACGAACCCCTAAGATCAGTTTTTTGTTACCACAATATTTTTTTTGTATATGTGCGACAATAAAAATATACAAATACAAAGTTTAGGTTAGGTTAAGGTTAAGGTTAGGTTAGTTTAGGTTAGGATAGGTTAGGTTAGGTTAAGTAAAAGCTAAGGTTTTCGAGATATTAAATATTTTAAAAGAGGTCTACTTTGAAAATATACAAGTAGTCTTTATTTTCGGTACACTTATAAAACTTGACATACAAAATGTGTATACCAAATCTTAACTCAATATCTTTTCTTTTTCTAATGTTCAAACATTTTTTTCGGTAATCTGGAAAACAAAGTGTAAGTTATTGAGCATTTTATTTCCTAAAGTTTGGCAGATTACTTATGGGACATCCTGTATATATGTAAAATATATATTAAAAAATAGTTAAAACAGTATATAAAATTTTACAATATATAAAATTGGCCTAAAAGAGTTTAAGAACTGCACTTTAGTCTATTATTATAATTACATACCTGTATAAAGGTCCAAATTTATTTGCAAAACCTCACTATCTAAACTCTAAACTATAGGCCTACTACTGTACATTTAAACTGACCTGGTGATATGCATACAGTTGCTATTTGCGGTTTTTATCAGCTGATTTGTTGATCTAAGTTAAAATAAACAAATGCCAAACCAACAGAAACTTATTGTTTACTGTATTTGTTTATAACTGTCATCTAGACAATAGACAGGTGGAGAGGGCCGACTTTTCTAGAAACATTTGGTTACTCATGCTTCTGCCATGATTTCCTATTAGAGGTGGGCGATTCTGTCGTTTTTACTAAACACCAAGGAACTGTTTATTAAAAAAACATAAAAAAAACTGGTTTTAAAAACTGTTTGTAAAAAAAAAGGTTGATAAAAATTCAAATAAAATTTTAACTGCAAACTATTTGGAGAAAAAAAAAGATGTTTTACATAGCTTTACTTTTGTTTTAACGGTTTCCAATTTTAATGGTAGTTTGGAGTATTGAGATAATAGGAGGGAGAAATCAAGAAATATTTATTTTGTAGGTGTGTCATTGGTACACACATTGATTACATAATATCATTAAAAATAATACAAAATAAAAAATGTTGTAAGTTGTACAAAATTATTCAAAAAACAAAATTTTCATTTAAATACAAAATATTATCTTTAAAATAATACGGCATAAATTAAAATTTGTGATGATCTACAAATTAACCTAAAAATTAATTTTTCAATAAACAACCTTTGGGTTAGGGGAGGGAGGGGGGTGAACAATGAATGCGAGTTGTAAGTCAGCTCTCAGCTTTGTTCTAAATTGGTGAGGCTTTCTTTGTCAAGTTTACAAATCATAAACAACTGTTTTTTTTCGTTTCGAAAGAACAGTTTGGTTCGTAGTTTTTAGTTTGGAGTTTTTGTGCCCACCATTCTTTCTCATTTGACCATGACAAACGTTGATAGCGGAATAGAGTCAATATGTTTATTAGCAATAGAAGATAAAAGATAACATCACTTCCTCAACACCCCCGCCTGTAATTTCCCCTAACATCTATATGAAAAACCACGCTATATCTTACGGATTGTACAGTACTGCTGCTGTAAGAATGAAGGCGCAAGGAATGCAGAGGATTATCAAATATTTTAGTTGATATTGAACATCTTACTACTACTCTAATTAATAACATTGACTCAATGGTTTGACACGATAAATACTCCGAATTGTTTCCATCTGAAACCCATTTCCTTCAAAACTTTACGAACACTGTCCCGCTTCCAAAGAAAAATAATTACCTATCTACACTGCCTACATAGCCTACGCTTATGCTTAACCACTCAGCTGTGGAAAATCTGATATTTTCTAACTGATTAGTACGATACTAGTCAAGTACAGTAGTCT
The DNA here is from genome assembly GCA_963513935.1 of Aphrophora alni. Taxonomy (NCBI): domain Eukaryota; kingdom Metazoa; phylum Arthropoda; class Insecta; order Hemiptera; family Aphrophoridae; genus Aphrophora; species Aphrophora alni. The sequence goes on from OY740768.1 coordinate 147,305,414, forward strand.
AAATACGATCAGCGCATGCGCAGTTCCCTCTTCACTCTTCATACGCTGTGTTCATTCTTGTGATAGTCAGACAAGTACTCTATTTTGTAAATTTTCAAAATGGCGAAAGTTTAAAATATTAAAGTAAAATCTTACAACACTTATTTATTTTTTCATTAAAAGATTTTCCTATTTTAATGAAAAATAATATTTTTTTATTATTTTTTTTTCTTGTAGGGGATAACCGACTTTTCGTCAAAAGTCTATAAACACTATTTCTTGGTAGTTGTCTACAACACCAAACAACCAGAATGAAAATATTATGGAATTATGTTAATACACGTAAATGCAGTCACAAACTTTACTCACGTTGTTATTACACATTCGTAAAACCCAAATAAGCCTAAATTACTTTTGTCAAAAAGTGTAAGTTTCTTCAAAATTAATGAATTTTTACACTTGAAAATCGTTTCGCTTTGTTAAATCTGATTAACGATAAACAAGGTAAATAGTTTATAAGTTTGCATGATTTTTAGCGATTAAAATCTTATATTTATTAATACACAATAATACAAAAGTAAGCAGTTGTTCTATGTGTAATGGATTTATATGACTTGATTTTCCTCTTGACTTGTATTTAGTTATTTTGACTAGGCCTACTTAGGAATGGCTTTAGAACTAAAATTTTGAATCACTCTTTATCAAACATTTTTTGTCATACAATTAGACTACCTTTAATAGTAATTTAGTCATTATTACTTACCAGGATTTCAATAATATTTAACTATTCGAAAAAATTAATAAATACTAAGATCAGTATAATACAAACAAATAAAATACGTTGTTCACAAGTCCTGAGCACTAACCTTACTCTTTGAACCACTTCTATAGAGTGATGTCGATATGTGCAGTTGTGCATTCAAGTTATCTGCTCTCACAGCTGATTTGGTGAGTTAAGATAAACAAATGCTGACACTCAAACTTATTATTTTGTAAACAAATTGCTTCGAAGAAAAGAATGAACAGTAAATATTATAAACAAATAATATAAAGGGTGATTCAAAATTGTACGCCATTATTTCGTAGATATCCAATTATTCTGTAGGTCAAAGGATAACAGAATTACCAGAAGAAAAAAATTCTCTTAAAACATCAACCGGCATTTTGAAACTGTTAAGGGTTTGTATACATTTAATTAAATTATAATTAAATTTGTATACATTTATGCACAATTAATTATAATATTATTATTAACAAAATTAACATAATTTCATATTTTGGTTAAGGTCATCTTGGGTGTTGTAAACAATTACAAAGAAATTAAGGTTTATGTTACTTTTTTGTCCAAAAACACAATGAAATATTGTAAAACCATTTTGTTTTTCGTTAAAAGATTAAAATCTTTTGTTTCGAATAAATATTTTGTCATGGTAATGATTTTCTAGACCTTGAAGATTCAACATTTTAAAAGTCCACCATTTTTTTAAAATTAAAAATTAAAGTATTTATTTTCTGTATACCATTTATACAAGCCTCCTTTGAAATAGTAATTTGACAAGTGTATACTATTTATTAACCCCCTCCTTTGAATTCATCAAGTGACAAACGTATGTTATTACTTCGAAATGATACGCTACAAAATAAGTGACTAAACTTTTTCAACTTTTAACACATTCAGTGCGGTTATACAAGGGCGTACCCAGGATCAAAATTAAGGGGGGGCAAGGGGGGCAAGCCATGGTCATTCAATATACAATTGATTATTAAAATAGTTATTTCAAGAATTGTATTAAATTCCAGCTACAAAATGTATAATAAAGATTTATTTTTTTATTTCCAGGGGGGGGGGGCAGCTGCCCCCCTGCCCCTCGCTGGATACGCCCATGCGGTTATAGATGATGTAAGGTTGACCCAGGAGCTGAAAATTTTTATTCACTAAAAACATAGGTTGTACATGTAGAAACAATGTTTGAATGTTAAAAAAAAAATATTCGGATGGTCCTTACCTCTAATTACTGCCGATAAATGTTTGGAGTTCATGAAGTCTAACCGCAGTTTTGGGTAGGCGCAATAGTAGAAGGCGCCTGTCGCGACGCAACACGCACCACAATCCCACGCGACTGAACCGCACTATTCACTTGAACACTAAATATTGTTGTGTTATTTTTATTTTATCAACAGACCAATGAGTGACCAAAACATAAACAAATCTTCTTAAAAAACTTAGAAAATAAACAATTTAGAAACGTAAACCATCCTTCTATATAAGAGATATAGTGTTGATAAACAATTTGACAGCGAGCGTCTGGAATCGCCCTTACCCCGCACCATCGAGGGGTGGGAACCGAAAACTGACCATAGTGCGAGTATTGTAAGGGAATAGACAAACTCGAGACGATGTTTCATTCATTTATTTCCAGTGGCTGAGACTAAGTATTCCTTTGAATACAACATTAGACTTTGGAGTTCATGAACTCCACCTGCACTGAATGTGTTAATAGAAAACAACTTAA